>JBBPBX010008074.1:0-32856 GCA_038048925.1 Garcialebias charrua
CTGTGGAGATTGAATTCTAACATTTTGAACAACTTGGTCATTAGAGATAAATTAAAACATGAAATTAAGTTATATTTAGAAAATAATGATAATGAGGAAGTTACCCCTTCTACAGTCTGGGATGCATTAAAAGCAGTAATTAGGGGTAAAATTATATCCATAACCTCATATGAGAAGAGAATTAGGGGGGAAAAAACTACAGGAATTAGAGGAGAATTTGAAAAGATTACAGATAGAACATGCAGTCTCCCAAAGATGACAAAACTAAACATAAAATTAGAAAACTAAAAAAAGAAATAGAAGAAATAAATACTCAGATAATCCAAAAAAAGCTTATGTTTATAAAACAACAATACTATGAGGTAGGGGGGATATCCCTCAAACTTTTATCATATAGGTTAAGAAAACAACAAGCCTGCAGAACTATAAAATGGAGACCCCTGATGGACGAAAAAAGGTACTGCAGACAGGAGCATAATAATTTCTAGAAAAAACCAAAAACAGGTCGGAGTCACTTTATTTTTTAATTTAGTCATCCAGTTGGGTTATTCGTTCTGAAACATTTAATAAAAGTAAAGGGATGCAGGTACAGAGTTTAATAACTGTTTGGAGTCAGATGAATAAAAGAAGAGGACAGATTGGGGTT
Organism: Garcialebias charrua; assembly: GCA_038048925.1. Lineage (NCBI taxonomy): Eukaryota > Metazoa > Chordata > Actinopteri > Cyprinodontiformes > Rivulidae > Garcialebias > Garcialebias charrua. The sequence continues at coordinate 647 of JBBPBX010008074.1, forward strand.
TGAAGAATAAATAATAATAATAATAATAGTAATGAATTCAATTTATAACGCACTTTTCATTAATGGAAATCTCAAAGTGCTAAGGAGGGAGTAGCCCTCACAGACAGGTCTTAAATGAATACATATTTATAGATGTGGAAAATGGATTTAAAATTCATTCATTTCTAAATTTTGATGCACTTTTAACATGCAGGAAAGGGTTTTAACAGAACTGCTTTTTTGTATGTCCAGAAGCCCAGATTTAGTTGTTTTTTTTTAGATTTCTCTACATGGATTATGGAGCATGCATCAGGGTATTTAACAAAACAGTTTGTTGAATAAATGTTTTAAAACGTGCAATCACTGATCAGTTCTCTAATATGTAATGCACTTAAATGTTAAACTGAGTAAAAATGTGAAAGGACAATTAATTTAATGTTAATATCTATATAATGTATTTATTCTTTGCACTAATACAAAGACAAAAAGTGGACCTTTAGAATGAGTATTCTGGTCGGACCCCCTTGAGATCAGATTAAGCTGTATGCGGCCCCCAGATCAAAATGAGTTTGACACCCCTGGACTAATACGTAGTTATATACCTGGAACAACAGGCCAAAATGAACGAGCCCATATTTTTACTTTGAATAAATGAGCCACTGAGCTTAATAATTTCAAATTGACAATTTAGGAGGGCATCTAGCTGTGCGGTTTAGACGTGAAAATATACATAATACATAAATAAATCCAACAAGAAGGCAGATCTTAGAAGGCTCAAGGAATTGGCTAATTATCATAGACTGTATACTAGCAAGGGGGTCTTAGGAAATAGTAAATTATATTTTCTAAAATAAAAATAGGCTACAGTATTTTTTGGTTTCAGGGTAAATTGATTATTTCACTTTTAGGTAAACTAATGTTTTGGATCTGTTGTGCAGATCAGATTAAAAGATGCCTCCGTCGAAGGATCCATAATAGAGCTTGTTAACAGAAAATTAATTTGATCCTGGTCTGTTAATGATTTTTTAATTTTTTAATTTTTTAAATAGCCTCATTGAACAATGTTGATGGAACAAGAGTGAGTCTTATGAATCCCACCTCATCTATACAGAACACATAATGGTAAATATGCATTAAGATAGGCCTCTGTCAAAACACATGCAGCATCTGACTTTTGAATCTCAGCTACTGTGGTTATTGATCAGATCGGATCAGATTTAATATGAAGGTGTGTCCAGAAACTGACTCACTGTGACTTCACTGGGAAGAACAATAACATGGCTGGATTCATATGCAACCTTGCTCAAGAACTTTGAGGGGCATACGCAAGGAACGACTGAAAACAACAAAGGCACCGAAAGAACAAAAGACTGTCCACAAAAACTTTCAGCCGAGCAGAGGCAAAGACTTTCTCAAAGAACTGTCAAAACATGGTCATCAGACAGAAATGGCCAGAACATACGGTCCGGATTTGGGGGGATCCTGACGAGAATCAGAACCCAGTGAACGTCTCACTGGGGGCTGGAACAAGAGAAAGCTGAACATGTTCTCCAAACAGACAAGAGAATAAATGGTCCTGAAGTCACTCACACCAGCAAAGGCCGCACCCCATATTGATCTGTGAGGATCTGTCGTTGATCTTAGTAGCCGGGATCAAAACTACAGTTGCTATGATAAATTTTTTAATGAAACACATAGGCGACATTTGGGGCCTGCCAGCGCGGGCTTCATGATTTTTAGTTATACTGTGCTCAGGTGGATCTGACGACTTGCCTTTTCTGGTTCCTGTAACTCTGTGGTGAAGCTTAAGGAAAGCAAGGGAAATGATCCCAGCTCCTGACCCCAAAACGTGTTAACTTTTATATTTTTGTTTTTGCAATTATCCTTGGCGGAGTGCATGTTGGGATTCTGATGTGTCACAAGGGGTACATTTTGGTAAATGATTATAATTTTAAAGAAAATGAGATGATATCGTAGATTACTGTTAGCTATATGGTTGTGAAAACCAAATTACTGGTGGCAATAGGCAGAGGTTTAGGAAACATCTGACACTAGTGCTAAGGTTAAAGGATGGTAAATTTAGACACAATTTCCAATTTATTAACCAAATAACTTTGGCATAATTGAAACAAGGTAGAGTTTTGTTTCAAAAGGGGGTTAAGAGGTTGACAGATGTTTCTAAAAATAGAAAGGTTGAAATTGGTCCCTAGAAATAACTAGATTGTAAATGTTTCCTAGAAACAACTAGGCCGAAAATGTTCCTAGAAATAACTAATTAACTAAAAGATGGTAAATACATTTTAGTATACAAAGAATAATAAGGATAACTGATAAATTGGCGTTATAAACAAAGTTCACTTGCGTTGATATTGAGGCGGCATCAGTCTTGAACGTTTTTTAATCATGTCATGGAGGAAGGAGTATTGATGCAAGCATATTTCAAATGAGCAATTAACAACACTGTTCTTTTTTCCTCTGTGAAAGTGTGTGTGAAGCAGGAGGGGGACGCCCCTTGGAAATGTTTCCTGGCCTGCAGGCTCGAACCACTCAAACCTGAAGTGGACTTGATCAGAGGAGGTTTAGAAATATGATGGTTCTGTAGATTTATAGCAATTGACTTGACTAGACGACATGTGACTTATTGACTTAGGGAAAATGTGTATAGAACCACAGGTGTACAATGTTTTGTGAATTATGCTCTGCCGCCGCTTGCTATGTTATTTTTTTAATTATGCTCTGCCGCCGCTTGTGATGTTATTGTTATGTGTGTGATTTCTGCTATAAGCTGAGTGAAAAGGTACAGTATTTTTTGTAAGTATGAACCGCCTCAAAACTACTCATAATTAACCCTAATGAAGATTAAGCCTCTTTCAAACCTAACTAACATGCATGATTCATTCTTTGTACTACTGATTTATAATTGATTGGGTGTTGTTTGCTGTGGCACATTCTGTTTATGATAGGTGGTACCTGGAAATGTTCCAGCTGAGGGGGTAAGGATGGAACTCTATTTTTGTTTTATTGCACATTTCCGGGTACAAATTTTAATATAACATTGGAGAAATTGGCTTACGTTTTAGAATCTGACTTATCAGCACCATTGTGAGTGGGTTTATGGATAGACAATAGAGAGTAATTTAACTCATATGGATTTACCCACGTTTGGGCCTTCTCTTAGATGAGTGAATTGGGTTAAACCAAGAAGGCCCTGTTGTAGTCTAACGAGTCGAAAGTTTGTGGTTTAGATTTTCTCAACAGATTTTACAGGAGGCAAGACCAGATAGCCCTGGTCAAGTACGGACCCGTGTGGGGTAGCTGAACGTACACCACAGGCAGTGCGTGTCAATGCCAGGGGATCCACACGGTTCAGTGTGCTCCAGCCCGTGAACCAGGAAGGAGCTAAGAGGATCGAGCAGGACAACAAGAAGAGCTCGCATTCGAACTCTTGTGCCTTTGTAGACCAAAGTAGCCGAGTAAAGTTGCGTGCGGGCCCAGAAGGACTCTGTTTTATGGGGCCACTCGGTGCTAGGAATATCCACACATAGAACAGACACCTAGAACGATAAAAACATTACATATTAGAGTTTCACATAACACGAAGAAAACTCGGGGACATAGGAGGACATTCCCGAGCAACCCAGGGGAATGCCCCTGAGTACGTGTGGCACATTCAAAAAGTATATTAATGTTTCTGTGATGGTGATATAAATCTTGTGTTCTTTCTCTATTTTTGTGTGTTCAAAGGAGACAACTGCCTTGCTGCTGGAGGAGGAACTTGGGAACTGAAGGTTCATAATTCTGCAATATCCTAAGCGCTTACTATTATTATCGTTCATAGTTTGCATATATTTCCTTATATTCTACAATTTGCATATTAATGAATTCATTCGGGTCTGGACGACCCACTGGACGATTGGCTGATAAAAGATCTCCGGTCCCTGAAAACAGGTGTTTGTATCTATAATGTTATCATTGGCTATTTTCTTAGGCATACTTATAACTTGCGGGTGCTGCTACGTGCATTGTTTAAGGTCTTTGACGGTTAGACTTATCACGTCCACCTTGGAAAAAGGGATCTTGAAGTGATGCGACAACTGCTTTTGTTAAAAAACTATAACTTGGAGGATTTTGAAAAAACTGATTGAATATTGTGTATATATGCGTTTAGCTGCGTTATTAGGTGTGTGATTTTATTTCTTTTTGGGATGGACCTCAGGAATTGAGGTCCAAAGGGGGTTTGTTGTGAAATAAAATATTTTATTCTTCGTGTTTTTATTCCACCAGAAGGGGTTTTCAAATGATGCAGTTTGTGTCCTCTCTGTCTGTCTGTCAGTTTTATGACTTTGCAGATATTTGGCTTGGGAGAAGTCCACCTAAAGCCATTCTCTGGTTCTGCAGGTTTGCTCAGTCAGGGAGTGTCAGAACAAGCCCTAATCTATGTGTGTCTTTGGTGTGGTTTGGTGTCCAGTTGCACTGATTGGTCACTTGGTGGTCTACTAGTGTGTGTGTAATTTGTGGGTGCTCAGCATTGTTGTATATTTAGTTTTGGAAACCAGAGTAAGCTGAAACCCCCTGAGGCCTGGGTAAACCAGAACAGGAGCTTTCTGGCAGTGGGGTAGGACAAGAAAACAAAGCAAAACTGCTCTTATTGGTTAAGGCAGGAAACACCCAACAAGAAAACAAAGCAAAACTTCTCTTATTGGTTGAGAGTAGGAAACACCCCACAGAAAGAGTATAAAAGTATAGGTTTCCCCTCCTCCATCAGACAACGCAGGAAGAAGCCACGAGGGAGTAACTTTCAGGTTGTATGGCCTTGTCTCCTTGAATGCGCATTTATGTTCTCTTTGTTCTCTATCTTTCTTTCTTTCTCTCTCTGTCTTCTCATATGAGATCATATATATATATATATAGCTTATAAAATATAACAAATGTATTCTGTGACTTTTAAACTTATCATTAATTAAACTGGTTTGGAACTTTAAGTGAGCGTCTGTCGTGTTTAAGTGTATCTCTCCTTTTTGATCCAATGAGTGAACCAAATAACGAACTCTGGGGCGAATAAAGAGAAAAGCCAACACAGTCCAGTCAAATTTTGAGGTATTATTTGAGCTTTTGAGATGCTCATCAGCTGCTCCTGTTTTTTTTAAACCTTGTTGTTATGCTTACACATCATAACAAATGTCCAAATGTAAAAATGTTTCAGTAAAAATCCTTCCAGCTGCATAGCATCTGATACTAAAGGAAATAATCATCCAAAAATGCAATTTACATCCAGTAAAAGAGGAATTAAAGTTTCCAAAAGCAATATTTCAGAATGAATGTAACAGAGCTACTCCAGCATGGAACCACCTTGAGAGGCACATTTCTAGAACCAGCGATGATGCAATATACTGTACAAAATAATGGTTATAATGGCAAAAGCAGCATGTTTTAAATGAATGCATATCCATGTTTCATACCTGCATTTTAAAATTAAATTATCTTATATTAAGAAATTATAGCGCTGCAGCCATTTTGGTCAAACTTTGATAAAGGGGTCGTATAGATTTTATTTGACTTTACGTGTATTACCCTCAGCTAATACCACATCAAACTCTGACACAATCTCAATAAAAATAATTAGGTTGTGCCTCTTTTTTGTGTTAATGTTGATTTGATGCAGCAGACAGCTTAAAATGAATTGAGTCCAAAGTATTATGACTAGTATTTATGATGAATATTCTAGGCAGCTGTAGCCTTTAACTTTGTAACCAAACATTTAATTTTATTATAAACTTCACCAAATTTAAAGGTAAACACTTGAAAGTATAAATGTGATTAATGGTGGTACTAGAAAAAAGCTGCATAATGATGCAAATAAAAGAAAAGACATGTTATGACAAAGAAAATAAAAGACAGATCCATAATTTGTTGGACAAATAAAAATTTAGTAAAATAACTCTTATAATAATTATTGCATTTTGTACTTTGGTGAATTTCATATACCGTTCAACATGTTTTAAAAAACTGAGCATTCAATAAAACCTTCTGAGCAACAAGAATCCAGTGGTGATTAAACAAAGTTTTCATCTCACAAATAACTGAATAAATGACCATGTTTTAAGTAAAACTAAAGATTTATATTGAATGTATTCAGCAGTTTGATCTCAGCTGAAGCCCGTCAAGCTAATAGATATAAATAGAAGAACCCTTGAGGCGGGCAAGACATAAACAAACACATTAAACATACCTTATTGTGCTTTTTGGACTCTTTGCTGACGTGTCACAGATAAACGCGCATCTACGTTTGACCTCCGTGTCAAAACTGTGCCTATAAGAGCTTCATGGTTCATCTGAAAATTGCTGTTGAGTGGTATTGTTACATTTTAAGCAGGAATAATAGCATTTTGTGTCTGAAGCTGTCGGATCTGGTTCTGACCCGGTCCAGTTGTTAGCCCTGACGTGTTGCTGCTGATACGGTAAAAAATCCGTCTTGGCGACATTTATTTTGCTATTTTTACTGGGCGCAGCTTGGTAGAACTGTTTGGATGTGAAACGGTATTTTCACCGAATTGTTGAGGTGTATTTTAAGCGTTTTATGAGTTGAAAAAGAGTTGTTTGAGATAAGCTATATGCTGACGCTAACATCTGTTTATGCGCTGTGATTTGGTTCAAAGCGATCACGTGAAATGCGTTGCTGATCGTCAGATTTCAGTTTTGTTCACACAAATCTGACAGATTGTCGGGCTTGTTTGGTTTCTATGCATGAAATATCGTCAGAAACTGTTTAAACGCGGCGTTTTGAGATATTTACAAGTGTTTTAGACCTATTGAAAAGTCCTTTCGTACAAAATTCCAACGGTACGTCAAAGTCCGTGAAGGTATCACATGCGACACGTCATCGGAAGTGACGTGACCCAGATAGAGAAAAAAAAAGGAAAAAGATCGGGGGGGTTTATATCTAAAAGTTGACAGAACTTGTTCCAAACATCTTAAACAAATGCATTTGTTTCTTAAATGGACATTTGTTTAGGCGATTGTCACATCCAGGCTAAAACTCATCCAAAAAGTTGATTTTTCACCGTCTTAGTTTTCAAGCTAACGGAATTAGCGGTAGTCAACGTGGCCTTAGAGTCAACAGCGCCTCTATAGCGGCCAGAATGAGTAATTACAGTCACATTGTGGTGAATTTAAGCTTTGAAAACCTGCAATCTGCTGGCTTAAAAGAATGAGAACAGGAAACATTTACACAGAATAGATGCTAAAACCTGCATGTATTTTAAAACATCTGTTAAAGTTATTCTGTGCACTCAAGTTTATTTTAAATAAAAAAAATATTTAAAATAACAAACAAGAAATCCTATTTTCACTCCTGATAACTGTCAAAATACAGCAACAAAACAGTCTCACTGAAACTGAAAAACATTATTTTAAGGCATGATGAAACAGCATCCTGGGAACATTTTAGTGTGAATATTGCATGTATTTCAAATCTTTTAAAAAGCGTTTGAGTAAGTAAAACAGAAATCATGCTTGGATTAGTTAGTAACTGTTGTTAAAAAAATAAGTTCTATTTAAAGTTAACACTACTTGCATTTAACTTTTCAAGTTCATTAAGGGTAAAGCCTGAAAGGAAGGTACTTATGAATAATGATACTTATTACAAAGTGAAACACTTAAACTAGAAAGCTGGTTAGTTTGATTGACTCACCGTTAAACTAAAACAAAAGATTTATTTGCACACATTAAATTAAGAACTGTCTTATTGATTTTTCATAAAAATCAAAACAAAGATGGAAGTTCAAAAAGGTGTGCGTCCAAGGTTTAGAAAGTATGAGCATCTAGTTGACTTTTACAACAAAGGGTCCCAACAGGTACCCCCAAGCCAAGGACCTGCTTCCCTTGCACCTCGCACAGAGAGAGAATCTGTCTCAAAGCATGGTGACTACTCAGCTGCTCTTAATGTTGCAGAAAAAAGGTGAACATCCTTTGATATATTTTGACAGGATTCTCCAGGCGTATTCAGGTGACATAAAGGAACCGGGCCTGGAAGAACAGGTACTTTTCAGGGTTGCTTTCAGCAAAAATCTCCTCCCTGAGATAAGATCTGAGCTGTGCACCATGGGTTTGTATAAAAAGCAAACCATGGAAGAAATAAAACAGTGTGCTGTCAATGTTTTCGAGGCTCACCTACAAAGCAAGACACACTTACAGGTGTCCCCAGGTGAGTTGGAAGAAACTCTCGCTAAGCATGGTGGATGCCTAGCTAAAAAGCACATCTTGCAAGAAAAAGATGAACACCCATTACTGTTCTGTGATAGAATTAAAAAAGCATGTTTTGGTGACCGAAATGAACCAGACATGCAGGAAGATGAAAATTTCAAACTTCTTTTCAGTTCTTATTATTGAGCATGCATCAGAGTATTCTTTTCAGTTCAATCTCCACCCCACGCTGAGAAAAGTTCTACACCTCACGTGTTATTACAAAAACACCATCGATGAAATAAAAGAGTGTGCTATAAATGTTTTTGAAGCTCACACGCAAAGCAAAACACCCTCAGAGGTGTGGCCCAGGTCAAATGGTCAAACCCCAGTTGCTAAAAATAGAAGAGGTTCCCTCTCCTACGGAAAGCGAGGATAATCAAGATGTTCAAACCAACAAACAACAAAATGTTGGTGCCAACTGGAACAGTGACTCAAAGTGGTTTAAACGGAGCTCTGCTCATGTAGCTACTCAGATAGATAAATCTGAGACAGGCACAATACCACAAAAGGGAGATGTCCGCTCTACGAAAAACCCAAAGAGGTTTGTTCAGAGCCAAGGAACTGCTCCTCCTCCTGCACCTCGAATGCAACAGTTTGAGGCATGCAAGGCGTCACAAATGCTCCAGAAAAAAGGCACAACACCTCTGCGCTTGGAAGAGACAGAGGAAGTAAGTTGTTTGTTAGAAGATTTGAATGTTACAGTGGTTGACCAACCTGATACAATGAGTGGCATTATCATTGATAATAACACAAACATCAGTGTCCAACCTGGTGGAGCGATGTGCAGCACTGTCTTTCACAAAAACTCAGAGCACACAGCTTTCAACAATAATAACATTGAGGACAATAATAATAATAATACTTTATTTATAGAGCCCTTTAAAACAACCACAGCTGCAACAAAGTGCTGTACATAAAATCAAGAACATTTAAACACATAAAAATAAAACAGTTGTTAAAACATTAAGATCAATAAAAACAATAAAAACAGTGCAGAACAAAATCAGTCTGTGCTAAAAGCCAGTGAGTAAAAATGTGTTTTTAAAAGAGTTTTAAAACTGGACAGTGAAGGAGCTTGTCTGACGGGAAGAGGGAGATCGTTCCACAGTTTTGGAGCAGCAACAGAAAAAGCTCTGTCCCCTCTGAGCCTCCGTTTGGACCTCGGCACCTCCAGAAGCAGCTGATCAGCTGATCTGAGGCACCGAGCAGGAGAGTATGGGTGAAGCAGCTCAGAGAGGTAGGATGGAGCAAGACCATTTAAACTCTTAAAAACAAATAAAAGAATCTTAAAATGAACTCTAAAATGAACAGGCAGCCAGTGGAGTGAAGCCAGAGTGGGGGTGATGTGCTCCCTCTTATGAACTCCAGTTAGAAGGCGAGCAGCAGCGTTCTGGACCAACTGGAGACGTCTGAGGGAGGACTGGCTGACTCCAAGGTAAAGAGCGTTACAGTAATCCAGCCGAGAGGTGATGAAGGCATGGATTACTGTTTCCAGCTGCTGCTGTGTAAGGATGGACTTTACCTTAGCCAGCTGTCTGAGGTGATAAAAACTGGTCTTGACCACCGCTCCAATCTGGGAATCTAATTTAAAATCACTGTCCATTTTAAAACCCAAGTTAGAAACTGTTTTCTTTACATGTGGTGCCAGAGGGCCCAGATCAACAGGGCAAGGTTCACAAGAGCCACTAGGACCAAACACCATCACTTCTGTTTTCTTTTCATTAAAATTTAAAAAGTTTAAAGACATCCAAGCTTTGATGTCTTCAAGACACAACAGAAGTGGCCTGATTGAGGAGGCATCTTTCTTTTTTAGTGGCATATAGATCTGACTATCATCGGCGTAACAATGAAAAAAGATCCCATGCTTTCTGAGGATTGATCCCAATGGAAGTAGGTAAAGGGAGAAAAGCAGGGGACCTAAAATGGAGCCCTGTGGAACCCCAAAACACAGAGGAGCAGTGGAGGATTCAGAACCAGCTATGTTCACAGACATGGTTCTGTCTGCCAGATAGGACCTAAACCAGCTCAGTGCAGTACCACAGATACCCACTTGGTGCTGTAAACGTGATATTAAAACGTTATGGTCCACTGTGTCAAAGGCAGCGGTTAGGTCGAGCAAGACAAGAACCACATGTTCACCAGAATCATTGGCCATAAGAATATCATTAAAAACTCTGACTAGAGCTGATTCTGTGCTGTGGCGAGTTTTGAAGCCAGACTGAAAAACCTCCATTATGTTGTGCTCGTCCAGAAAACATTTCACCTGTGAATACACAATTTTTTCAAAAATTTTTGAAATAAAAGGCAGCTTGGAGATGGGCCTAAAATTAGCCAAGACAGATTGGTCTAGGCTGGGCTTTTTAAGCAGGGGCTGCACCACCGCATGTTTAAAACAATAATAACAACATTGCCAAAGAAGCTGACAGCGAACAAAATGCTGACAGTCAACAAGATCCTGAAGGTCATGACACGGTCTGTCTATCAGATGGTACCGCAGAAGGCACGGATGACTCCCCAACCGAGAGCACAAGCCCGGTAAGTGAACCTTCAAATACAGGTGAGACAGAAGAGTCCCGACAGTTGGACCCAACCCTGGCCCAACAAGAGAACCTCCTCTGCGAGCTGAACAATCAACACTCGCTGAACACTGCCTACCACAGGTAGAAGAAGGTGTGGAGATCCAAGGTTCCCACACCGAAGACACTGTGCTGTCCTTTGGGACAGATAAATTGGCAACCAGCCAAGCTTTCGATGAAACCTTGGTTCAAGAGCATTTGAGCCTAGAACTACTCAGAAATGACATAGTTCTTACAGGCTCAAGGAGCCCCTCTTCAGTCAAGAAGTGGGAAAACACACATGTCAGTGACCCGTCGCAGTCTGAACAATCAGACACACCTGCGACTGCGCCGACAGTTGTGGCACACCTGAATTACACAGAAAAAGGTAAACGTAAGAAGAAACGTTGGCCGAAACCTAAAAGGTTCCTGTGTACTGTCTACTCTCAGCTGCGAAAACAGCTTAAACTAAACATTGGCATCCTAACTTGTGCCCATGGACGGACGTCCTCACCTGTGTTCGTGGTCCCCCATGACCTCAGGGGGGTGATGTTAGGTCATGCCCAAGAAAAAGACAAATTAGCCTGGCCCTCGCCATTCCTACGCAGCTCCGCTCAATTCTCATTTCCCTTCACTGCTGGGTCTGGCATTTCTCCCATCCACAAGGATGTCTCCGGTAGGTTTTGACCGGACCAATCAGAGAACAGAAGGCGGAGTTTTGAACGACGTCGACTGACGTCGTCATTCAAAATGGCTGCCGCCACGAAGGAATTTTCAATAAAACAAGGTAAAAAACTATTATTTCTCTGCTGAGAAAAAATAGATTTCATAGCTGACGTTATATCAGAAGTGTTCCTGAGCAATCAGAGAGCAGAAGGCGGAGTTTTGAACGATGTCGACTGACGTCGTCATTCAAAATGGCTGCCGCCACGAACGAATTTTCATCAAAACAAGGTAAAAAACTATTATTTCTCTGCTGAGAAAAAATATAGTTCATAGCTGACGTTATATCAGAAGTGTTCCTGAGCTTAACAGTTCCTAAATCAATTCACGAAATGGTCAAATCTGCTGGATATTAAATAGTTTCGGTTTGATATTTTCCAAACAGCCTCGGGTGCGCTACGAAAATAAATGATAAAAAATCGAATTTTATCTCAAATGTTTCATCTAGGCCAACAGTCAGTAAATTAAAGACATATAATTACACACTGGTGGCAGAAAAAATATCCACCGAGTGGTTTCTGAGCAATTTATCTGAATAGCCTGGACCTCGTCAGGCTAAACTAACAAAACTCTGCCTCCTGTTCTCTGATTGGTCCATTCAAAAATCTCCAGGAGAAATCGTTGTCTATGGCAGAGATGCCAGACCCTAGTCCAAAGCGAAGTGAAGGACATGGGTCTGGTATCAACCAGGCTAAAGACAAATATTTCAATAACCCCACAAACGACAAAGATCTCGCAAACTCACAGACTTCATGGGAAATTAAGGTCGTCCAAGCACAAGATAGTAAATAATCTAAACAGTTTAAACTATATTAGTTGGGAAAAGAAACCGTTCCAACTAGAACTTAGAAACGCTAAGTCTAAAACCCACAACAAAAAACTAACCTTAACAACCGTTTAAATCTGCAGGATTTAATTTGACATCGGTTATAAAGCTAAGACCTGTTTTTCTTGTGTGATACACGTTGGAATCTGACGACAGGAGTGAGTTGAAGCAGTAAAACGTTGTTTTCTAGTTGCTTAATTGCTACTTTTGTTGTTATTGAAGCTGATATTGTTTTCTGAAGACTCCCAGCCAAAAGAGGTTTTTATTAATGATTAGTTAAAGACTTAAATGGATTTAACTATGCCAACATGCAGTTTCATTTTGTTAAACCTCAGTCATTGAAGAATCAATGTAGTTTAAAGCTACTTTAGGTACCATAAACTACACTGGTATCGTAATTTCTAAATTGAACCGATTCGATCGTTTCTATTCTAGATCATCAATTCACTTTGATGAGTCTCGCCATAGACTTCAAAATGTATAGGGAATACCAAATCCTACGTCGTCGTCTTAAAGGACAACAGACATTTAGACCAAACTATATTTTCTTTTCTATTTTAGTTTAACTTTAAGCTAAGTTATGAATGGAGGAATAGTTTGGAAGAAGAGGCATTCGTTACAGAAGCCCTCCTGAACTTCTATAGATGTAGATCCCTATATTTAACTTTTGATGCATGCTCCAACTAGGGGTTGAACGAGTACATAATTTTTAACCTCGACATTAACATAAAAAAACTCGAACGACGCTCGAGTAGCCGATGACGTCACAGTGTCTTACGATGCAAAATAAATAAATAAATATAAATGCCTAAAAACGTCTTTACAAAAAGAAAAAAAAGACCAACAAAGCATTGGGAGCATTTATTATGCTCCTATCATTTATCATACTGCACATAAGTCACAGGAAAAACAAAACTATTAGTTATATTAATAATATTAAAAGTGAAAGTATAGGCGATGAAAACCGAAACTTAAAAAAAACAAATGGGGCCACAGCCACACCGTACCACCGCCTGCAGCTGTGCAATTTAGGTTTACTTTTAGAGATTGTGTTTATAGATTTTTGGTAGCTCTAGAGAGATGAATATTTGTTTTTTTTGTTTGTGAAACGAGAGAGAGGAAGCCGTTTTGGCCGTGTTATACTGTATATGGGACCTGCATTGCAACACTGCCCTCTGCTGTCACAATCTACTACAAAGAAAGTCAACACGAAGTAGCGCATTTTATAAAATTATAAACTGTTTTACCTTTTTGACAAGACGGCCTGCTCCATTAACATCCGTGCGCACACAGGAATCCATTTTGTAGCGTCTACTAAAAGCTAAAAGCTGCCCCGCGCGCTGTGAAATGTGAAATGTGACGTCACTACGGGTACCCGAGGTGGACAAAAAAGCCTCGATAGAAGTCAAAGCACTCGAGCTGTCGAAAACTCGGGTACTCTGTTAATGCACTAGCTCCAACCCTTACTTGATAATTGTAGCTGATCTAAACCATGATAACTTACATACCAGGTGCATATAGGTAAGGCTTAATGTAAAATCCCAATCATAAGCCTACCTAAAACCACATAATTGCATGACACATAGAACCAGAGTGGCACGGACTGGAAACCAACCAGCCTTCAACCTTCGATGTGGGGACCTGCTACTCCAACGTTGGTTTTCAACCTTCATCCAAGGGTCGCCTCCTCTGCGTCAATCGAGGGATCCCCTCTACATGCTGATTGAAACAATTGTTGCTGATGAAATCAACAACTCCAATCGTTATGGAATTACCGCTGTGGAATTACCGCTGTGGATTATAAGACTTTGTTTTCCAAAGGATTAAAAGCTTTCCGCTAAGGGATTACCTACGAACAGTATGGAATTTCCAAAAACTTTATGGGATTATAATTTTTGATTTTTTTTCCACTTGCTGGATTACATCAAGATCAGAGACATTCGGTGGTATCCTTTCGTGTTGGACCTCATCACCGTGGACAGGCGATGAGTTCCAAAAGGGGGGACTGTAGTGATACAACCTTGAGTTTTGAAACACTTCTCTGATTGCTCTCAGTAATTAACTTTTTGGGAGTTATTCCTGAAGGGACAATAATACTTTTATTACTTTTACTTTGAATCAAACATTACAAATTAAGTCATCCAGAGACTTCTTTTAATTTGTGTTAATTCAAAGTTCATCAATGAATAATTTGTGTTATTTGTATAAGCATTAGTGCATTTAATGTTTGATAGTCAAGGACTATTTAATTCAAACTGGACATTTTCTCAAAATGTTATTCATGAAGGATTTCTCCTCAAACCTACAGTGAAGATTCAGTGACGCTGTTTATCTCATTTTAGTTTGAGCTCAGGACAATCTCCTCAGAAGAAACTTTTGTTTTTGTCCTAATTAATAATCAGATGAATAATATCTGTTTTTGCTATTATCATTAACATAGGTCCCATATGTGATGCTTAATGACGTTGTTTTAATCAAACCAACAGTATTTTGCTTAAAGTGTTAAGGCAAAGGAATCAGTTTTATCATAAAATGCTGACATCTGAAACTAACACTTTATCTTTCTGACAAACTAATCTTTTGACCCCCTTTCAACGTGTTGATGTCATTCTCACATCAACTTCTGATGCCATCCGGCCAATCAGAAAATAACAAGTTTTCTGGGTCACGTCTCAGTTAAAACCTTCACATCTTACTTCTTTCTTCGGAAGTTGCTGGAAGAAAGTTGACATGAATTGACTTTCTCTTTGAAGCTGAGAACTTGGACCAAGCGTCAACGGTCCAGTTCAACAGCCGAGTTAACAGCAAGACTGCTGTAAACTCACCCGCGCTTCTAAGCTCCAACTACAATGAGTGTTCACATCCAAGAACACTTTTACTCTTGAAACATCAACCAGACTACGTTACTTCAGTGGGTAAAAGGCGGACGTGAGAAGCTACAATCTAAACAGACTGACCTCTCCGGACTTCAAGGATCGATCCATTCTTGGTAGACCGTCAAAAGGTAACGAGTCGCTGATTGTTCACACATCGGACATACGGTACGTCATGCTGGAGATCGCACGGGGAACGTGTCATATTCTGGTTATAAACATTGAAGATAGTTCACCCCTTCTTTTCCACTTTTCCTCCTTCTTATGCTAAAAAAATCCCCTTTGAACTTTATATCTGTTGTAAGCAACAAACTAAGTTAAGAGTACCTGCAGAAGAAGTAATGTCATCTTTTACTTGTCTGTTGTTCAAAATTTAAATCTGTCGATAAGTTATATAGGAAATTCGATCGATCCAAACATGTACAAATGTGTGGTGTAATTTAATGATTTGTTAATTAAATGATTCAGTTCATAAATTGACGTTTCATGTCCTTACATTCTCACCTCCAAGGCACAGAATTATAGGTATTAATCTAAAAAGAGAGAACCCGTTTAATTAATGATGTATTTTTGTGTCAGTCTAAACCCTGCCAATTTATACATCTAAAATATAGGTAAGTCAGTAAACTGACCCCTTCCTATATCCCTACATTACATTTCATTCAAGCACTTCAGGTAACGCAAAGAATTACTAAAAAAAATTTTTGCTACACTCCTTGTTTTGAAGTATTTTTACAGTTGAATAATACCATAAGTGGTTGTTCATGTGGAAAGTGACTGGCTGCATGAGAAACAAATACTGTACATAAGTTACACAGAACTAGACCAGTTAACTATACTGGGGCTTACGTGACACTTCTTCAGATTGTGTGTGTACTGCAGTTTAGTGTGAGAGAAAAAAAAACATTTGCTCCACACAGAAAAATGTGCAAATATAAGTCAACAGCATGTTTTACATAATTATGTCTCCCTTGAAGTAAAAGCTCTGAGAAATATCTTTAGGAAGCTTCATGCTTTCTGTAGACGTCCAGCCATGTCTGTGTGGTCCACACAAGGTCACAGTGGTTTGATTATGCACCTGTGCAGAGTGGGTGATGCTTCTGCAGGTAAACTTCATCTCCTGCCTCCAGCTGCTGGATGCTGCATGTCTTGTATCTGTGAGGGAACTTTCTCCAGGCAGCAGCGATCACACTGAGTCCATCAGGAGATGCTCCAAGTTCAGGAGTTGGTGTTTATGATGAAACCACATGCTTTAACTTTAAGATTTTTTTTTACTGCTAGCTGTATTTTAATGTAGGTGTTTTGATGATTCACACACCATTTTATTTCTGTGTGTAGACACACTGTTACTCAGCATGACCCACGGTGTTCTGGTGGCTCAGAGTCAGAGCAGAACCTGTGAACACAATTAAAATGGTGAATGAAAAGACAATCTATAATATATATATATATATATATATATATGCATCTTAATACATATACTGTATATAGTGATTATAGTAATCTAATCAAGATTTGAAGTCTACATGTTATTANATATATATATATATATATATATATATATACATATATATATATATATATGTATATATATATATATATATATATATATATATATATATATATATATATATATATATATATATATATATATATATATATTATATATATATATATATATATATATATATATATATATATATATATATATATTATATATATATATATATATATATATATATATATATTATATATATATATATATATATATATATATATATATATATATATATATATATATATATATATATATATATATATATATATATATATATATATATATATATATATATATATATATATATATATATATATATATATATATATATATATATATATATATATATATATATATATATATATATATATATATATATATATATATATATATATATATATATATATATATATATATATATATATATATATATATACATATATATATATATATATATATATATATATATATATATATATATATATATATATATATATATATATATATATATATATATATATATATATATATATATATATATATATATATATATATATATATATATATATATATATATATATATATATATATATATATATATATATATATATATATATATATATATATATATATATATATATATATATATATATATATATATATATATATATATATATATATATATATATATATATATATATATATATATATATATATATATATATATATATATATATATATATGGGGAGTGGTGGCGCAGAGGTTAAGAAGGTGAGCTTGTGATCGGAAGATCGCCGGTTCAAGCCCCGGTACCGACAACAGCAAAAAGATGTGGGTGGGACAGGTGAAGCGGTCACACCTGTCTCCACCCTCATCTGCCCCACTCTGGGCCCTTGAGCAAGGCCCTTAACCCACACCATCTGCTCCCCCGGGAACCCTAAATATCAGCTCTCTGCTCCACACAGAGAGCTGTGGTAGCCCGGTGGTCTGTGGTTGTGTCAGGAAGGGCATCCGGCGTAAAAACAATTGCCAAGTCTTCATGCGACTAGTTCGCTGTGGTGACCCCTAACGAAGGGAGAAGCCGAAAGAAAAAAAAAATATATATATATATATATATATATATATATATATATATATATATATATATATATATGCATCTTAATACATATACTGTATATAGTGATTATAGTAATCTAATCAAGATTTGAAGTCTACATGTTATTAGACATGCTCAAGTCATTAAAAATAAGGTAATTTTCAACTTGGACCTTTGTAATTTAGTTAAAAAACATACTTTAAAAATCAAGTGTTCTCAGTTTTTAATACTCATAGCATACAGAAGGTTGTTTGATTCTGAAAGAAATGTAAATTAATAATTTATGTACAATTAAAGGTTCAGTATGCAGTTTCTGTAGAACTGCAGCAGTTAGAAATATTTTCAACAGGCAAAGCATTCTGATCCCTCCCCCTCAGAGCCATATGTGGCTCTGCCCCCTTGTGGTCTGTTGAATTTCAAATTCAAGCTCTGTTTTTATTGGCTGATTCAAATTCAAGCTCTGTTTTTATTGGCTGGTTACAAACTCTGTTTTTATTGGCTGGAAAATGGCGGGTCACCTTTTCTTTTTAGAAATGCTTATTTACCACCTGGAGAAGCAAGGGGACAATATTTTTTTTAATTTTTTTTCAGAGATTACCTGGCTAACATCAGTCTGTCAGGAGGTAGTGACAGAGTGAAGAAATATGTTCATAAAAAAAGCTACATACTGCAGCTTTAAGGAGCCAAAAAACAATGTACCTTCAACGTATTTACAATTACAGGGCTTTAAAAATGTCCAAATCCTCTACCCAGCTGTTCATAGATTGGACCAGCTCTCCCAGTGATTTGTAATTATAAAAATTATTTGTGGTGTAAACACTGACACAGACCAGATCTGCTAAAATGACTGAGAATGTCAGTGGAGGCAAGTATTACTGGGTCTTTTCTTTTTTTCTGACCAGGAAAAATGGCGGTCGAGACGGGAACGCCCCCGACACGCCCCCTCACGGTCACATGCGCTCCAAAGCTCTATAGAGGAGTAAAACAGGGCTGCAATATTTCTCCATTCCTCTTTATCTTGGCTGTTGAAGTGTTGGCTATCTTCATAAAAACTCAAACATTCCAAAATTGAACATTTTTGATGACCAAATTATAATCAGCCAACTAGCTGACGACACCACAATCTTTTTGAAGAATCTAGATCAAACTCCTAAAATCATTGAATTAATTAATACATTTTCAAAAGCTTCAGGTCTAACTTTGAATCTACAGAAATGTGAACTGATGGCGATTCATAACACTAATCTAACAGAAGCATATGGTATTCCCATCAAATCCTCAGTGAAATATCTTGGAATGGTAATAACTAAAGATACTAAACTCAGTGATACTCTTAACATAGAGAATAAAATCCAGAACTGCAAATCTCAGTTAAACGGATGGAATCAAAGAGATCTAACGCTATTCGGGAGAACCTACCTAACTAAAATGGAATCACTGTCTCGTTGTATTTATCCGGCTTATTCGATGGCCATACCTAATAAATATATTAAAGCCATAAATCAACTAAACTTCAACTTCATCTGGAAAAATCGAGCCCACTACTTAAAAAAAGCAAACATGGTAAAAGATTTTAAAGATGGTGGTTTTCAAACAATTGACTTTGAATGTTTAAATGCTGTCTTAAAAATAAACTGGCTGAAATCTTTTTTAATGAATGGAAATAGTATTTGGTATTGTCTTCCCAAAGGTTTGTTTAAAAAAATTGGTGGTATAGATTTTGTTCTCAAATGTGACTTTAATGTTGTTAAACTCCCTGTGAAGCTAGCTGATTTTCACAAGCAGGTGTTGTTATGTTGGAAACTCATGTACTCACACAATTTTACTCCCCACCAAACTCCGATCTGGAATAATAGATATGTACTACACAGAAATAAATCTCTGTATTTGGATCGCTGGATGGAAAAAGGCATTTGGTCCATAAAACATCTTCTAAAGGACAATGGAAGCTGGTTGTCTTATGAATATTTCTGTGCACTATATAATTTGAACTGCTCATTCTCTCAGTTTAACACAGTTATAAACTCTATCCCTACTGCAGTCAAATCTATGGTCCAAAATATAAGCACTGAAACAGCTAACCTCTACTTACCTACACCTCAAATAAATGGAGTTAACCTTTTGGATAAAAGTAACTCTAACAAAAGGTTACGTCGACATCTAAACGACATTATATTTCCTGTACGTCCAAACAGAAACTCCATCCTGAGTTTGTTTTCTGACTCTGAAGTCAATAAGTGGAGAACTGCTTACCTTAAATACCCCTTAAGTCCTAAAGCTAAAGAAATACATTTTTAAATTCTCAACAACATTTTTCCATCCAGAGAACTATTAAGACAAAGATTTAATTTCGACTCTAACAACTGTACTTTTTGTGACAATGATATTGAAACAACAGACCATCTCTTCTTCTACTGTGTACACACTGAAACTTTCTGGGAAAACTTTCAGGCCTGGTTCTCAACTAAACATCTCCTTCTCCATCCACTAAAAAGAGAGGATGTAATATTTGGAACCACCCTCAGAGACAGAAGAGCTGACCTCATACTGAACAACCTGCTGATCCTCGCAAAATACTTCATCCATTCCTGTAAATGGGGAAACAGAAAACCTGACTTTTCAACCTTTCAATGCCAGCTGATGGACAACCACCTAAAAACATTAAAACTGATGAAAAGCAAGATGAGTATACAGCTTCTCAATGCTTATGAAGAACTGAACTTTATTTAATAATTAGAGCCCCTTGTGTATGTTTTTATTTTTATTTATGTATTGTCTTTTCTTTCTTAAACATGTCATGTTATTTTCTCTCAATTTTTCTTATGTGTGCCTCATACTTGCAAAACACTTTATTTCTGTATATGACACATGTTTTGTTTGTAAATTTTGCTCAAACTAATAATAAAAAAAATAAAATAATAAAAAGATTCAAAATGGCCGTCTCATGTAATGAGCATGTTTGATCCAAAATGGCCGTCTCACCTAATGAGCTTGATTGATTCAAAATGGCCGCCTCACCTTATGAGCTTGTTTTATCCAAAATGGCCACCTCACCTAATGAGCTTGTTTGATCCAAAATGGCCACCTCACCTAATGAGCTTGTTTGATCCAAAATGGTCGCCTCACCTAATGAGCATATTTGATTCAAAATGGCCGCCTCACCTTATGAGCTTGTTTGATTCAAAATGGCCACCTCACCTAATAAGCTTGTTTGATTCAAAATGGCCGCCCAAAATGGCCGCCTCACCTAATTAGCTAGTTTGATACAAGCTAGTTTGATACAAGCTAGTTTGCTAGCCTAATCCACGCCAACAGAATGACCTCATATACATACCAATGGCTGCAAAAATGCTAATGTGATACAAGCTAGTTTGATACAAGCTAGTTTGCTAGCCTGTTTGATCCAAAATGGCCACCTCACCTAATGAGCTTGTTTGATCCAAAATGGCCGCCTCACCTAATGAGCTTGTTTGATCCAAAATGGCCACCTCACCTAATGAGCATATTTGATTCAAAATGGCCGCTTCACCTTATGAGCTTGTTTGATTCAAAATGGCCGCCTCACCTAATGACCATGTTTGATTCAAAATTGCCGCCTCACCTAATGAGCATGTTTGATTCAAAATGACCGCCTCACCTAATAAGCTTGTTTGATTCAAAATGGCCGCCTCACCTAATTAGCTAGTTTGATACAAAATGCCCCAAAGGCATCCTCCACACCAACAGAATGGCCTCATATACATACCAATGGCTGCAAAAATGCTAATTCAAGTTGTCATTTGACAAACTCCCATGGGAAGTCTAGGTAGAATGACAATCTCCCATGGGAAGTCTAGGTAGTATGTCAAATGACAAAAGCTTTGCTAGCCAGGCATATTCAGAAGTGTTGCAGAAAGCATTAACAATTGATAAACATTAGTCAAAAAACATTAATAAAAATACTTATCTCATTCTATCCTCTGATTTCTGTCTAATTTTGAAAAATGCTCTCCTGTCACCTCATAATATGCTTGTCCAGCCTTACAAAGCTCTACACACCAAATTTTAAAAATGGACGCGGTCCCCCTCACTTATTGTTGATTCATATAGTCTGTTCCCGTTAACCCCATAATCACAAATCAAAATATCCTGATGTTCCGTAGAATCTATTCTAACAAAGGTTCGTGGAGTTCAAGACCAATGATCTCTCATTATAATTTCAATCCTCATTCTAAGGCAGTGTTACAAACTAATCTATTCATATGATCTTTGTACCCGGTTCAAGCTGACCCTTGAACTGTGTCTGAATTCTGTTTTCTGCAACTTGGTTTTGCAATTAGGTTTTATCAGGCGCAAGAATATGTGGGAGAAACAAGGGCCCCGTTTTTTCTCACATATGACCTTGTAGCCTTTTTTGGTAAGAGATACAACAAGCTACAGTAGTCAAATAAGAAATGTTATCCCTCACCCGTGCAAGGCACTGCCTTGCACTTAAAAAACGTGTTTGTATCATCACATAGAAACACACACACCCACCCACACACACACGCACGCACACACTACAAGGTATAAAATGGAGGCACTCAGACAAAAACGTTGAAGTCTACCATGAGTCTTTGGCTCAGACGTCCGGTCCGTGATTGATGTGATTTTTCATCCGAGTCGTGCGACTTCCCGGCTCTGTGTCAAAGTGAGAATTCTTTTAACATCAATGCCTTGTGTGTATTTAAGTTTTACCTTGGCGAGATTAATAGACACTTTGATCTTAGCAACAAAACTGTTTGTGTGTGTTATGTTTTTGTACAACTGAGGTGATTGTACAAATATGTCTGTTTTGCTTTTTCCTTTTTCTGTCACAGACTTTTTCAATAAATGACACATAATTTTTAATAGAGTCTGTGTGTGTTTTTTCTAAACAACCGTTGCCGATCTTTCAGCAAACATGAAATTGATTTAGAATATCATAAAACAGCACTGCTGCACTATTTTACAATAACAGTGTTGTCCATGTAAGTGGCAATGAGCAGAAGTTCTCCACTTCACATCCACTTTGATGTCTAACCATTTTTTTCTTAATTTCTGTTGGTTTTACAGTTTTGGACACAATGCTGCACTCACCTTTCTTGTGCTTGGCACTAATGCAAGAGGGCAGAATACCAAACCAAATGTTCTTACGTGCCTTTACCTAATTTAGAAACTCTCCAACTCACATTCTGTGAAGTTCCTCTTTTTCCGCAGGTAGACATGCTTTCCGATTGAAAGCATGTCCGCAGAGAGGAGATTCTTCAGATGCAGGGCAGATTTCTATCTATTTGCATATTTAAATGAAGGCGTGTCAAGGGAGGAGTCAGATATCCCTTCATGTGCACTCAATTCCATGTTGATTGGAATGTACAAAGGAAGTGTGTTGGATTCAGGCATACGCACCGTTTCATACATCTGGATTTTTTTGTGCTGTTTTTTTAATTTTATTTAAGCATATGCCTTGTTTCAATAGGAACTCAATGCAATTCTTTGTACATGAGGCCCAAGGTCTTTTTTATTTTTTATTATTCTTTAGGGTCGCCCTTTAAATTTCTGCTTTTGCTGTTCTCCCTAGTAGGCACACCGTCTCAATCCTCCTTCTGTTTAATTTGTATCTTCAGTTTTTATCCCAAGTTTTGTAAGTAATTTGGCTGATGGGGTAAAACGACTACATATTTTTAAAAGTCTACTTAAACATGATAAAAGTCAAGTCGACTTTGACTAGTTGATGGTGTCATAGGAACTCAAGATGCTAAATCATATTTGAAAAAAAATAAAATGCAAAAAGCCATTTATGCTCCTACCATTTATCATACTGCAAATAAGTCCAAGGAAAAGCAAAACTATTATCAAGCTGCAAAAATGCTGCTGTTTTTAGATTTATTTGATTTAAACCACGTGTCAGAGCTTGGTCCGTATCGCTGGCAGTAAGTCGGGCTCGTTTCCAGTGAGAGTTGGACTCCGCCAAGGTTGCCCTTTGTCACAGATTCTGTTCATAACTTTTATGGACAGAATTTCTAGGCGCAGCCAAGGTGTTGAGAGGATCCATTTTGGTGGCCTTAGAATCTCTTCTCTGTTTTTTGCAGATGATGTGGTCCTATTGGCTTCATCAGTTCGTGATCTACAGCTTTCGCTGGAGCGGTTTGCAGCTGAATGTGATGCGGCCGGGATGAGGATCAGTTCCTCCAAATCCGAGGCCATGGTCTTGAGCCGGAAAAGGGTAGCATGCCTTCTCCAGGTCGGGGAGGAGGTCCTGCCCCAAGTGGAGGAGTTTAAGTATCTCGGGGTCTTGTTCACGAATGAGGGAAAACTGGAGCGTGAGATCGATAGGCGGATAGGTGCAGCGTCCGCAGTGAAGCGGGCGCTGTACCGGTCTGTCGTGGTGAAGAGAGAGCTGAGTCAAAAGGCAAAGCTCTCAATTTACCGATCGATCTACGTTCCCACCCTCATCTATGGTCATGAGCTCTGGGTTATGACCGAAAGAACAAGATCTCGGATACAAGCGGCTGAAATGAGTTTTCTCCGCAGGGTGTCTGGACTCTCCCTTAGAGATAGGGTGAGAAGCTCAGTCATCCGGGAGGGACTCGGAGTAGAGCCGCTGCTTCTCCACATCGAGAGGAGCCAGTTGAGGTGGCTCGGGCATCTGGTTAGGATGCCTCCTGGACGCCTCCCTGGTGAGGTGTTCCGGGCATGTCCCACCGGGAGGAGACCCAGAGGAAGACCCAGGACACGCTGGAGGGACTATGTTTCTCGGCTGGCCTGGGAACGCCTTGGGATTCCCCCAGAGGAGCTGCTCCAAGTGGCTGGGGAGAGGGAAGTCTGGGCCTCCCTACTTAGGCTGCTACCTCCGCGACCCGACCCCGGATAGCGGAAGAAAATGGATGGATGGATGGATGATTTAAACCACCACGTGGATTGGGTGGAATAGGGTTGACTAGTCGATGTGTATATTCAATGCCTAGCTGCCATTTCAGCTTACCGGTAAATCATTTTCCTTTTACCTAAGTTATTTTATTCCTGCTTGCACTCTGGGTTTCAAACT
The DNA here is from genome assembly GCA_038048925.1 of Garcialebias charrua. NCBI lineage: Eukaryota > Metazoa > Chordata > Actinopteri > Cyprinodontiformes > Rivulidae > Garcialebias > Garcialebias charrua. The sequence goes on from JBBPBX010008074.1 coordinate 25,546, forward strand.
TACAGACTGTTACAGAAACAAGGGAATTGTTTATGTTTATTGGTTACTCCAAATAAAAGAAGAAATGAGCGAATATGAAAAAGTGAGTAAATATGGAACGCAATTACAAGCATTTGAGTGGATTTCTGGAGAGTACACACAGAAATGTAAACACAAAGTATGTGTAAATGAGAAACATTTCAAATTTGTTTGATCATTCCAGGTTTTTCATGAATTAATTGTTGAAATAATTAGTGACTGCTGTAATTTAAGTATATGAAAAATTACAAAAATATGGATTACATTGAAAGATAAACAGAATATCCTTTAGCTGTTAAAAAGGCCTTTAACCATATAGTTTGTTTGCGTGTCCTATAAGATTCATGATGAAAGGTAAAGCATCTGGATAGCCATTTAAATTCATGAAGCAGAAGAATATATTTCCTACAAAATTGATGTTAGCCTCAGACACACCGATTCATCTTTTAGAGCAACACTGTTTACCAATATAGTCTCAGATTGTCCATTTGAATGGTGCATGAAATGACATTTAGAAAGCCTGTATCCAGGCCCTTTGTTCTGATTCATTCATTAAAGGTGAGGCTAACTCAAAAAATGGCTACGCTTTATGCAAAGCAGCAGAAACGCAGGAGTTGAGCCACAAAGTCCAAACCTTTACATGAACAAAGGCCCAAGAGGAAATACAATTTCCAGTTATATATGTTCACAGCTTTGATTAGTTGCACGTTAGTTTATATAGAGTTGAAAAAAAAATTAACGTGCACATCAAATGGTCATATTCTTAAAAACAGCTTGCTATGTTGAAGAGGGAGCAGAGCCGCAAGGTAAAGCTCTCTTTTTTTAACACTTGTTCTAAGTTCCCTTTCTCACCTATACTGTAGTCACATACTTTGTGTCGTGACCAAAAAAGAAAATTGCAGATTCAAGTGATTAAAATTAATTTTCTCCACAGGGCAGCTGGACTCTTCGTGATACTGTGAGACATTCAGTTATGCGGGATAGACTTGCTTCTTGTAGGGTCTTAGACTGGACATGCTGTGGTAGGTGTGCCTTATCTGTGAAATCCATCACTTGCTGAAATGTGGTCTGATGAAGGCATGCTGTTAGTTTTTGCCAGATGTGCTCTTCTTTGGCCTCTAAGTAAAATTGCTCTGTCTCGCCTGTTCATTCAGCAGCTGGATCTATGCCTTCTGTAGGATCTTATTTGCCCGGTGCCCGCTGATGGAAGATTTGAGTTCCAGGGTTTTGAGAAAGGTGCCACTCTTTCTGCATCAGAAGTTGAATCTCAGGTGGTTACTGTAGTTCCTGTAGTTGCTGAAGTGTGGAGTTCAGTTAAAGCACTGTTCATCAAGATATTTGGAGTGATCTGATCACATACCATACCATACCATACCATACCATTTTATTTATAAAGCACTTTAAACAGGAACAAGTTTACACCAAAGTGATGGACAAACAAACATGCAACAGGCAACACAGACAATGAAGTACAACACGAAAAACATAAAAACATTGCAGATCATAAATCAAACGATCCAATACAAATCAGCTGGCATTGAAAGCGATGGAGTAGTAATGAGTTTTTAACCGGGATTTGAAAATCGAGAGGGAGGGGGCCTGTTTGACGAGCAGCGGTAACTCGTTCCAGAGTCTTGGGCCTGCTACAGAGAACGCCCTGTCACCCCTGCGCTTAAGGCGAGTTTCTGGAACTATTAAGAGTACCTGATCCTCTGACCTCAAAGCACGTGGAGGGACATATGGGTGTATCAGATCCGAGAGATAGGCGGGGGCGAGACTGTTCAGCGATTTGTAGACATACATGAGAATTTTGAATTGGATTCGAAGATGAACCGGTAGCCAGTGAAGGGAGGCCAAGACTGGTGTAATGTGCTCTCTTTTGCGTGTGCTGGTTAAAAATCGGGCAGCTGCGTTCTGAACCAGTTGTAATCGTGCAATGGTGGCTTGACTGACGCCAAACAGAAGTGAATTGCAGTAATCAAGCCTAGATGTAATGAATGCGTGAATCACTGTCTCCAGGTGTTTTTGGATAATATGGGCTTCAGCTTAGACAGACGCCTCAGCTGGAAAAAACAGGATTTGACGATCATGTTTACATGACTGTTGAGTTTCATGGAAGGATCCATTATCACTCCCAGATTTTTGACTTTTTGTTTTTCGGACAGGGGTAGAGCAGACAGGTCAATGCAGTGGTTTGAGGTTGTGTCATTGGGAAGGAACAATATGGCTTCAGACTTCTTATCATTGAAGCTTAAGAAATTTAAAGCCATCCAGTCCCTGATGTCAGCCAGGCAGTCGAGCAGAGGTTGAATAGAGCCTGTACCATTTTGTCTTAGTACCACACAGTGATGTTACAGAAACTATGTGTGTCATTCTGACAAGGGTGAGACCAAGAGGACTGCTGCCATCTTAACACAAATGTAGTCTTAAAAGTTTCATAGCTGTTTTGGTGAATAAAACTTTTAGACACGGTGGATCAGTTGATAGGGCCGTTGCCTTTCAGTGAGAAGGTCGCCAGTTCAAATTCTGGCCTGAGACCTTTCTGGGTGGAGCTTGCAAGTGTAGTGATATAGGCCTCTGTCTTGACCTTCATGTACACCTCTCTGCATCTCTTTGGAACTCTCAGTGTTACACCTTCTTGAAGCCTTCAAGGAGACGAGTAAACACTATTTTGGTTAACAATTAGTATGAATTAATGGACACTAATTAATCAGATTGAACTTTCTCTTTGATGTGTGTTAATTCAGAATTGATCTACAGTATATTTTTGTCATTTTTAATGATGATCTGTTACTTGCATGACTGTGACCTTCTGCTGGTTTTATTTCTGCAAAAGCAAGCAAGGCTCTGATTCTAAGACACAGTTCAGGGTAAACTGTTAGCTGTTCAGCTTCCTTCTATGTTTTGTCTGTGACAGTTAGACATAACATTAGCTGTGCTCACAGGCAGGCCATCTGGCCGATTTATGTAAACAGTTTTCCTGGTGTCCGTCAAGAGTCTTTCTGCCTATGGAATTAAACTTCCATCTTTTATTTTGTTAAACCAGCCTGTAGCCTCTAAGAAGGTGGGTCAGATCCCGCCTCCCATATAATGGGCACTTCCTATTTGGAAGTTAGTTTTTGGAAGAGAACTAACTGCCAACTGGTTTCTCTCCTTTGGGGAAAGCTGGAGACGCCCGGTCATTGTGCCAACTAGACCCACGTCTTCAGCAAAGGTTCAAACAGCACGTCAGCTGTGAACCCCTTCGAGTGTCACAGCTCCAAGCGGTGACACTCTTTCTGAAGTTATCTTGAACAAAACCAGAACCAGGCATCACTCTGGGAGGCCGACGCAGACGGTCTCGAGACCGTGGCAAGATGAAAGTGGTCGCCTGTAAAACGCAGCAGCATGCACGTCTGGCTTGACTAATTTACCGGAGTCGAGACAGGATCATCTTCACGAAGGTAAAAGTGTTTCATCACGGTACGGACGTCCAGCCGAAACCGAGCAGAGGGTGCCATCACTGGTTAAACATCTCAAGATAAGATTCAACCATTTCATTTCAATCTTTTATCTTTCCTCCTTAAACTCCTCCTTATGTTTATTTTCATCATGGTAAACTTTAAGTAATGTGCCAACAGAAAGGTCCAACTGTCTGTTTGTTTTAATTTGAATTCTTGTCAACGTAGTTATTAAATCAGAGCTAATATCGATACAAATGTTTAATGTAATTTTTGTGATAGTTTCAATAAAAGGTCTATTTTTTGGTAGACCAACATAAATTGAAGTCTAAGCGTGAAATTACATTACTGGCTAATCACATCGTTAGATTTGTTGATTTAATCTGAAAAAGTTGAGACCCCGTTTAACTGATGGTAAGTTTGAGACAGTCTAAAACCTGCTCAAATCTATCATCTAATCTATAGGTAAGTCAGTAAACTGACCTCGTTTGTGTTTAATTACACAAACGGCTTATAGATTCCTTTACACAAGTTCTCTCCATGCATGCATTCATGGGTTTTCTCTGGGTAGTCCGGATTCCTCCCACAGACTAAAAACATGCATGTTAGACTGATTGGTAACTCTAAATTGTCCCTCGGTGTGAGTGAGAGAGTGAATGTTTGTTTGTCTCATTTGTCTCTATGTGTTCGTGTGATAGACTGGAAACCTGTCCAGGGTGTCCCCCACCTCTCGCACAGTGACTGCTAGAAATGGGCACCAGTGACCCCTGCGAACCAAAAAGGAAGAAGTGGGTAAAGATAAATGATGGATGGAAGGATGGATGGATGGATGGATGAATGGATGTATTCATATATATACCATCTCTTTACACATGTCACATTTACAAAAAAAAAATTTTGACTTAAGGAAAAACAAGTCTTATGGTCTGTAAAAATATTCCTTTCAGAAACATTGGACACTCTGTCCTTGGAATAAAAAAAGAAAACGATAACACTGTTTTTAATGAGCGCTGATATGGAAATTTAGTATCCAAGATGAAGTGCTAAACAGATCAATGAGCAGTTCAGATGTGTTAAAAACACTAGATGCGTTATTAAATCAGAAAAAGAAATTGAACAGTATAAAAAAATTCCTCCAACATTTTAGTAATACTCTTAGCATTTAATACAAAAATTGCACTTTTTTTACAGTTACAATATATATATATATATATATATATATATATATATATATATATATATATATATATATATATATATATATATATATATATATATATATATATATATATATATATATATATATATATATAATATATATATATAATATATATATATATATATATATATATATATATATATATATATATATATATATATATATATATATATATATATATATATATATATATATATATATATATATATATATATATATATATATATATATATATATATATATAATTATAGTTTATACATTATTTGACCACAGAACAAATTCTGATTTTTTTTCTCTCGTCTCCTTATGAATTTTTTGGGTCTCTCGACAATCATTTATTTCTGTGTAATCTTATCAGACGTTGGCGTCTTCACTTGTTTACATAAAGAGATGACAGGGATTACATTGAACAATGCTCATTATGTGGTGCTGCATCAGAGGAGAGCAGATGTTTGAACTTGCCAACCAATCAGTCGCACGGCTTGAGCCATGAACCGACATGAATACATCGTCATTGGTGCAGACACCCTCATGATTAAGGGAGAGGAGCAGTTCGTTAATGCTGTGTTGCTCTCTCAGCACTCACGTTAAACAAAACATACATAAACACTGACTTAACTGTAGATCAGACAACCTTATGTAAGTGTTCATCACGGCATATGAAAAGGGAAATTTTAGTCAGTGCATCTAAAACCATGTTTGTAAAAAATTGCCATGTTGCCCTTCAGGATGTACAAAAAACCGTGGGCGTGTTGAATGTAGAGCTGATGCTATTTTGTACTAAGCTCAGAGTGTGAGCTGAGGTCAGAAAGAGCAGTCTGTGTTTTTATCAAGGCACATTAGAGTTGCATGTGACATTCCGATCCCCATGTTGGAGTTATTCTCTGGAATTGCCATCCACAAGGAATAACTTAACAGATGTACAGTACAGTGAGCGTTTCCTCTCCTCTTGACCTCTTTCCTGCTTCCTGTTTCCATCTTACTCCCCACAGTGTGAGACAAATTCTCCCTTGAATAATCCAGTGACTACGGAAGTACAGTGTGAACCACTGGCCAAATACAGTATATCATATAATATTTACAGTATATCAGAGTCAGAGTCAGAGTCAGAGAGTCTTTATTGTCATTTGCACCGCATGTGGTACATGTGATGAAAACGAGATTATGTACACGGGGTCCCAGTTACATCCAACAACAAATGCAAGAGAAAAACAGTAATAACATCTAGAATTAACTAAGAAAAACATCAACTAGTAATACACTAAGCCTAATATAGTGGAAATAAACAGCAGCACGAACATGAGTTTGTATGAGCAGATGGTCACAGATGAACACAGCAACAAGAAAACAGATCAGCATCAGCACAATGTGATATTTTGCAGTGTTTATTTTTTATTTTATTTATTCATGAGTCTAACAGCCTCAGGGTAGAAGCTGTTCCTCAGTCTAGTGGTTCTACATTTGATGCTCCTCAACCTCCGTCCTGAGGGGAGTGGGGCAAAGAGTGAGTGTGCTGGGTGAGTGAGGTCTTTCATGATGCAGGTGGCTCTTTTCCTGCATCTGGAGGTGTAAATGTCTGTGATGGTGGGGAGACTGACTCCAACAGACTTCTGTGCAGCCTTCACCACTCTCTGTAGAGCTTTCCTCTCTTCAACTGTGCAGCCTCCATGCCACACGTTGATGCTGGAGCACAGGACGCTCTCCACTGCACACCTGTAGAACGAGGTGAGAACTGGGCTGCTCAGACCAGCACGTCTCAGCCGTCTGAGGAAGTAGAGTCTCTGATGACCTTTCTTGATCAGGCTGGTGGTGTTGTTGCTCCAGCTGAGGTTATCATTCATGTGTACACCCAAGTATTTGTAGCTGGAGACCACTTCCACTGCAGACCCACCTATTTTCAGTGGGGCGTGGGTGTGTTTGTTCCTTCTGAAGTCCACAATCATCTCCTTTGTCTTCTTCACATTCATGTGAAGATTATTCTCTTTGCACCAGCTCTCCAGGTGTTCCACCTCCTGTCTGTAGCTGGACTCATCATTGTTTGTGATGCATCCCACCACCGCTGTATCATCTGCAAACTTAACAATATGACAGCCTGGAAGTGTGGCTGTACAATCATATGTGAGCAGAGTGAACAGAAGGGGGCTCAGCACACATCCTTGAGGAGAGCCAGTGCTGAGGGTTATGGTGGAGGAGGAGAAGTTGTGGATCTTCACGGACTGTGGTCTGTCTGTTAAGAAGTCTAGTACCCAGTTACAAATAGAGGGGCTTAGTCCAAGTGTAGATAGTTTGTCTATCAGAGTTTGGGGGATCATGGTGTTGAAGGCAGATGTGAAGTCCACAAAGAGCAGACGCACGTATGAGTCCTTCTGATCCAGGTGGGTGAGAGCAGTGTGGACCACGGAAGAAATGGCGTCCTCTGTTGATCGGTTCTCACGGTATGCGTATTGATGAGGGTCCTCGTTGATGTTGACGGTTGCCTTGATGTGGGTCATGACCAGTTTCTCAAAACATTTAGCGACTACCGGGGTGAGGGCCACTGGTCTATAGTCATTCAGACCAGTCACTGTGGAGCTCTTTGGGACTGGGATGATGGTCGCGGTTGAATATATATATATATGGTTGTATATATATATA
>JBBPBX010008074.1:32961-63483 GCA_038048925.1 Garcialebias charrua
AGTATTTAGAAATATATGTATATGTATGTTTATATATATATACATACATATATATATACATATATATATACATATACATATATATATGTATATATATATATTGTAACGTTGTCGCGGTCACTCAAGCACCAGACGTTCTGCTTCAGCCAACGCTTTATTCAGGAACATAAATAACAGGTAAACTCAGAGTCACTGTTTGGCCGTGACCCACGCCAGAACTCCTCAGCTTCACAACAGGTGCTTCCAGCATCAGAACAGAACCGCCAACCTCTCTCAAAACCCCGCCCCATCTCATTTGCCAACAACCCCTGCGTCATAAACAGGACATGTCAAACCTTAGAACCAGTAACAGTGTAACAGGAATAATTAACACTTAACATGACTCTTCAAGGATCATTACACTGCCCCCCCAACAAAAAGTTCCTCGTCCTCGAGGGAACAACACAGTCTCTAAGGCGGGGAGGCAGTTGGCGTTGCCTCCTTGGCCTCCTGGGGCTCCGAGAGGCAACAGGAGGTGTAGGGACAGGAGGTGAAGACAGCTCCTGTTGCGAGTCCAACTGTACATGAAGCACGAGGACTTTGCACACGTCCTTCCAGGAAAGTGGGGAAAGAATGTCCTCTATAGGGAGCCATTCTGTCCCTGTGTAAGACCCCCTTCCTGCCTCTAGGGGGCAACTGCCCCCTGTAGGCCACCTCCTCCACTTGTTCCAGAACACTGCAGGGCCCCACCCAACTGCTGTCCAGTTTGGGGCAACAACCTTTTCTTCTCCTTGGGCTGAAGACCCACACCAGCTCCCTAGCAAGGAAGTGTCTTCCTTTAGTGGTGACATCATGATTTCTCTTTTGGCGCAGTCCCGCCTTCGCCAGCTGGTCTCTGGCAAAGGAATGTGCTGACTCCAACCGGTCCTGCAGTTTCCTTGCATAGTCTGGACATGGTTGTGCCTCTGGCGCGTCAAGGGGCCTTCCAAAAGCCAGCTCAGCAGGGGTCCTCAGCTCCCTTCCAAACATGAGCAGGGCAGGTGTGCACTGAGTTGAGTCCTGGACTGCTGAGCTGTAGGCCATGAGAATGAGGGGGAGATGGGTGTCCCAGTCCCGCTGGTGTTCCGAGATTAGGATAGCTAGCTGCTGGGCCAGTGTCCTGTTAAACCTCTCTACCAGGCCATCACTTTGTGGGTGGAGTGGTGTGGTACGGGTCTTCTGAATCCCCAGGCGTTCACACATGGCAGTGAACACCCTGGATTCAAAGTTTCGACCCTGATCGCTGTGAAGGGTCTCTGCTGTCCCAAACCGGCTGAACATCCCCTCCACTAATGCGTCAGCCACAGTCTCGGCCTCCTGGTCTGGGATGGCATATGCCTCCGGCCACTTAGTAAAATAGTCCATGGCAATGAGTACATAGCGGTTTCCCTTATCTGTGTACGGAAATGGGCCCATGATGTCCACAGCCACTCTTTCCATTGGTGCCAAAAAGTCCTCTACATCCCTCCGTTGCTGGCCCCAATAGTAGCCTTGGCGGAGGCGGCGCAGGGTCTTGGTGACACCAAAGTGCCCAAAGCCTGTGCTTCCATGACTGGCTCCCAGCACCGCTGACCTCAGCGATCTCGGCACCACAACCTGCCACCTCTATACAGGTAGTCCCCGACTTACGAGCGAGTTCCGTTCCCCCGAGGCGCTCGTAAAGCGAAAATTCGTAACTTGGAACGGCCGCCACGTGTCTCGTAAGTCCAGAATTTTGCTCGTAAGTTGGAACGGTTTTGCTAGCGCGACTACAAACACTCGTTTTTCATCGAAAAACTGCTTACGAGTGCATAAAAATGATCGGAAACGTGTGTCCACATGTTTAGCTAACGAACTGTGGTGAAAAAACACAGAAAAACTCGGTATTTTTTGCGTTTTTTCCAAAAATTCGCCAGCTCGTAAGTCCGGAACCTCGTAGGTCAGAGCGCTCGTAAGTCGGGGACTACCTGTATATATATATGTATATATATATATATATATATATATATATATATATGTATATATATATATATATATGTATATATATATGTGTCAAAACCTATTATTAGTCTTAATGGTTATTAGGGGTGCAGAAAAATTTTGATTTTTTTTTTTTTTGGTTGTTGTCTAGATTCTTAGTCCTGGCGATTCTGAATCGATTCTAAAAGCCCCCAATTTTATTTTAAAACGTTTAATTTTATATTTTTCCACTCCTACTCCTGAGTGTTCTGCATATTACATTTTGTGTCCGTTCGGCCACCGACCGTAGAATTTTGGCCGTGCAGGCCACCGTACAGAAAGCTACCGTAGTTAGCCTGCTAGCATGAAGGAGAGAGACTTCACTGAAGATCCAAAACAACTGCAAAAACGCAGTTGTTTCGGTTCTTCAGTGAAGACTCAATGGGTTTTTTTTTTCAGGCTTTACATGCAAAAATGAGGAACACAACGTGACTTGATTGCTCAGCTTCCCACTGTTTACTCAAACCGCTTTGCTTGCCTCTGAGCAGGTTAGTTTTTAACCGGAGCCTTTGGGTCGTTAGATTGCCCTGGTTTATCTGTTCAGATCGTGTAGTCATATATGATTACTGTGGCTTACCAGTAAATTACCCTTTACTGTGTTCCTGGATGGTTTTGTTTTGTCATAGTGTTTCTTTATGTCAGGATAAGGAAAACACATTTTAGAATTATGAGTGTTTCAATGAAGTGCTAGTTGTGTCCATGTTCATACTTTTATATTGTAAAGCAGTTCTTAAAAAATAAGCATGGAATTGCTCTAGCTACCTGTATATATTTTGCCTAATTTTGTCTCTCTTCCCATAGATTTCCAGTGTTGATTGTTACACCATGATAATCAAAGTACAACATAAAAATCGCAAAAAGTACATAAAACTGCAAGACAGCAACTTTGAAGCGTTCCTTTCTGAAGGTAAAATATCTATCCATATATTTGTGTGCGTTTGTATTTGTGTGCGTTGGTATTTGTGTATATATTTCAATTGTTTTTTCTTTTTTTTCCCCTTCTATTTAGTGAGAGAGAGGTTCTCCATCTATGCAGACAGGATAACAGTGGAAGATGACTCTGGCACGGAAGTGGAGGACTGTGTGTTTGCAGAACTGTCCACGGTTCCTGGGATTTGCTTTGTCATCAAGGAATATTCTGAAGATGGTATTGTTATCACAAGCTAATACGTTTGATATTGTTGGTTTTATCTTGTTTTAGGAGAACACAATCTATTACGTATATTAACTGTTGCCTAACAAAAAATAGACTACCGGTGCTTGAAATCAAATTGTTATAAACAAACCAAACTTTGCCATTTCAGTATTCCATTTTATTGTCACTTTACACATGGATACAAAATTCTACAATGGTTTATTCAACACTATGAAGTATGTAAATCTAAAGCCCACAGTATAGCTCTGCGTACGTCCGTACACGCGTACTGTACACAGAGTTCAGCCCCACACCCCAGTGTACGTTCTCGTGTAAATTCTTGCGTATTTGCGCCAAATTCTTGATGTCATTTCCTTAATTTCATCATTTCTGCTATTCTTTTCAGCCTCTTTTTGCCTCTTATTAGCTTAAAGAAACCGAACGAAAAGAAGGTGGCACGTAATACTCAAGTATCCACCCTGAGCAGCTGCAGCGCAGCTCTGCTCCACAGACGAGGAGCATTTACCTACGGGACAAATTGAGATTGCTGATTGGTCATTCGCTGACACACCTACTGAATTGATTGACAGCCAGGTCGGGGGAAAATAAGGCGAGAGCTGGCAGCTTCAGCTGCAGCGCTGTTCTGTGTTTATATGTTAATAAAAGTTATAAAAAACAAAACAGGACAGGGCTGGTCCTGAAGCCCACACATCAGACCAGCCCACCAGGAAATCTCCAGAACCTCCTGCAGCCACGTTGGACCTGAGTTTAATTCGCTCGTGACAAATTCGTTCATTTCTCATCATTTCAGTCATGGTGTCAACGGAGGAGGAAGCGATCACTGCCTTTTGGCAAACAAAACCAAAAGAAAAGGCCAGATCAGGGATGAAGAAGAGGAATTTAATACATTTGTGTCACATTCAAAACAGTCCGGCACCGTGCAGTTTATTGTGCGACACCGCATTTGCGTACGCGTTCGTAAAATTTGAGCTTTGCACGTACATGCCCTGCAGGGGTACGCTTGTTCTTCTGCGTAGCATATGCGTACCTCTACATATGAACATACACAGAGCTATACTGGGGGCTTAAGTTTTTATCCACTGGCTGCCTGTTTTATTTCTGTTTGTACTTGTTTTCTTAGACTCAAGCACATCACAATCACCTCCATCCACATCACGGTCTTCTTCCAGCCGGAGTATGCTGTGTGTGTCTAGTGGCAGCAGTGATTATGAAGTGTCAAGAGCGCCAAAGCAAATCAGAATGGATGATGAAGCTATTGACATTTCTTCTGCCAGAGAGGTGATATTGTTACTGGATGTTTTCATATGTAATTAATTTTAAAGTCAATCCATTGAAATTTATACTCAAAAGTTAAGTTACAAATTATTTCAGAGTATGCCAAATCATGTTTGTAAGGAATAATAAGATAAAGCTGGTGCTGTATAAATAACCTGAACTGAATTTTTACTGGGATGACAGGGAAGTCCTACCACCCCACATATTTTAATTATGTAGGCATTTTTATGATTATGGGTTTAGGAAGTATCACTCTACAGAGTGTTGTGAAATAAACATATATTTTTCTTCGTGTTTTATATTTATTTTGAAGGAGTTTTTCATATGGTGTTCAAATTATCAGTTTATTTTGCAGAGTGATAAAGATTTACTAAAGGACACAGGCAGATCTGTTCTGGTGAGGCTGGGGGATGATAATATGGCTGGCGCCTCTTTGTCCTGTCAGTTTTACGACTTTGTAGAATATATGACTTGGGGAGACCACTCGAGCAAGCTGGGGGAAGGCAGTGGTATTTCCTGTTTTTTTGGCAATAAAGAGGGGACAACAGTCTCTGAAACAAAACCCCCACGGAAGGGTATAAAAAGGTTCGATCCTCCAACAGCAAGGCAGAGAAGTAGTCCACGGATCAGGTTGTATGTCTCTCTCCCCCCACCTCTCTCCCTGTCTCTCTCTCCCCTCCTCCCTTCTTCTGTCGCTCTATCTCTGTCACTCACTCTCTGTCCACTTATTCTAATCCAATATAATGACTTTTGAAATAGAACAAATGTATTCTGTGACTTTTAACTTATGATTAATTAAACTGGTTTGGAACTTTAAGTGAGCGTCTGTCGTGTGTAAGTGTATCTCTCCTTCCTGTTCCAAAGTGAACCAAAAAACGAATTCTGGGACGGGTAGTTTCATTACGTCAACAATTTGGAGGTTCCTACCGAGATGGTTGCACGCGCGGACAGGAAAGGATGAGCCGGAGTCCACAGCACTGATCAGTGACCGGTCACCTCTAAAAAAGGTAAGCAGATTCCTGTTTAAACGAAATCTGTGATTGGAAATTTTATAGGCAAATTTTACTCAGTGTATTTGGACTCAATTAAAAGTGGAATTATAAGTTTCCAGCCAAGACTCCAGATCCCAGAGTAAAAACACGCAATGGTCGAGCCAACCAAATGCCGACGGGCGTTTGGAACAGAGGGAAAGGGGTTCTAGGATAAATAAATAATTTATCCGCCGCCGTTTCCTGTAACTCTGAGACTAAGTTCAACTGTAATCTTGTTAGGTTTGTGGCTAACTATAAAACAGTGTCAATTAAATCCACTTATAATTTGACTTATGATAAGTGGAGGCGGGATCTGGTGAGGTGATGTATTTGTATATTACCATGCGTAAATACATTATAATACATTAGGAATGAAGGCATTGAAAAAATTAAACCCACAAACAAATAAAATAAATAAAGTGTGGGACTGAGTGAAGAAAAAATATTGAGGAAAACGCGCTGACTTTCGCTGATAAAATAATCTGATAAGAGTTCCTGGACCAGATAAAAATAGAATAGAATTAGTCACAGAATACTAAATCTTTTTTATGTTCTAAAATAATGGTTTCCTGCCATGTGAGGAGTCAATGCCTGCCTCACCTGCGTGACTTGTCTCTGCTCTCCAAACTGCGTGTGGCTCTCTCTCTCTGCAGCGCTGTGCTGCTCTGGACCAGTGGCGGAGTTAGACTTTTATTGCTGGGGGGGCCGAGAGGGGGCCAAAACTATAAGTGGTCCACTTACTACAGCACAGTGGGAAAAATGGTTTTATCCCAATTTTTTTGGGGGGGATTTGTAGACGCTATGAAATTTTGAAACATATTTTTCCCTTAAAATGATACAGGCTCTCAGTTTAAATTTTTGATCTGTGATCTAAATATTTTTAAGTTTAGAAACCAAGTGGTTTTCTAAACAGCTTTAGTGTTTGACTTTGTCCACACTCATAAAATACACAATGAAGTACCCAAAAAAAAAAAAATATATATATATATATAATAATAAATATATATATAATATATATATATATACCGGTAAACTTAAATGGTACATATCGCCCCTTGCTGCTTTGAGCATGTAACAGTCACAAGACCACATTGAAATAAGAAATATAAAATATGATAAAAATACATTTCTGTTCATTTTATTTCTATCCAAGACACTATGATAAGAATGACTATATATTTAATATAGGTGGATAGAGTACAGTATCTCTGTTTACAATTCTGGTTGGTGGTGTGCCTCGTGATTTTTTCAGTGAAAACACAGTGTGCCTTGGCTCCAAAAAGGTTGAAAAACACTGGTCTAATGAAAATAAACAGTTTAAGTTAATTAGAATAATTTAAAAAAAATAAAAATAAATAAATAGCTAAACAAGAGCATAGTTTTGCTAAATTAGGCTGAAAAGTTGGATTAAAAATGTAGAATTAGCTGAAAAAGCTGAAACAGGCTATATACAGAAATTATTAAAGGTGGAGTCTGCAGTTTCTGTAGAACATCAGCACTTAGAAAAAATTTCAACAAGCAAAGCATTCTGATCCCTCCCCCTCAGAGCCATATATGGCACTGCCCCCTTGTGGTCTGTTAAAATTCAAATTCAAGCTCTGTTTTTATTGGCTGATTCGAATTCAAGCTCGGTTTTTATTGGCTGGTTACAAACTTTGTTTTTATTGGCTGGAAAATGGCGGGTCACTTTTTCTTTTTAGAAATGCTTATTTACCACCTGGAGAAGCAAGGGGACAATATTTTTTTTTAGTTTTTTTCAGAGATTACCTCTCTAACATCAATCTAGTGACAGAGTGAAGAAATATGTTAAAATATATATTGTTTGAAAAGTTACAGACTACATTACAATCTTACATACCCCAGCTTTAAGTAAAATACCTTGATATCACAATATTTTTTGCCTCAATAAAACCACGGTCCTACTTGTTATTTATTTAATTGTTCCCATATATATCTTTAAAAATAGGAGTTGAAACTGCATATTTCTTGGTGCATTTGTGTGTACAACTGGACCAGTGCTCTGTTTTTATTTTTTTTATTTATTATATAGACGTTTTAATAAGATATAACACCGTTGCGACTGTTGCTCGCTGCTCTCAAAGCCTCTACTCAGAGGAGCGAGAGCCACGCGTCTTCTCCCTGGCTCCCCGTTCTGCTGTGTTACCTTTGAAGTTCTTTCTGTTGACCCAGGGCTCGGTTCTGTTCCAGCTTTGTTGCGTGAAGCACTGGGAGCACGCGCGCTCAGAGCTCTGCCTTTCTGAACTCCCGACCCACGGGGAGAGAAAAAAGAGAGGGGCAGATCTTCCCGGAGCTTCTGCTAAAATATGTTATAAATCATGAAATAACACATTTAGCGTTATTTCTCTACAATATAAATAAACGCTCCTGCATTGTTTTTTAAATAAACAAATAAATATTAATGGCGATGCAATTTGAAAACATGGTGGGTCATGGACGAATTCAAGAACAGAGGGAGGAAAATAATGATTACTGTATTTTTAGCCTGTATGACATATTTATGGATTGTTTTTTCTTCTTAAACTTTTCACAAGTTATCTGAGGATTACAATATGAAACAAACATCGAGGCGCTGAGATTAGAATAAAGTTTTATTTAGATACAGCAGTTTAATAGAGTAAAAAAAACGTAGTCCACCTCCTCATGGTGCTGGGTTCCTGAAACACAAAAATAAACGTTACATTAAAACGGGTTACACTTCTCCATTTTAACAGGACTAGATCATTTTCTACAGCGTGAATGTGGGTGAAATGAAAAAAAAATAGAACTTCAGCTCAGCTCTGAACGAGGGTCTGGTTTTAACCAGGCTAGAAGGCCTCAGGATTGTACGGTTTTTTGAATAAACAAATAAAATATTTGCGGATAGGTCGAGACAAATTAATTAGGGCCGAATGAACCGTCACAGCTGGAAGGATTGATCAAAAAAGATTATGACATTCTATCTCAATAATTTTAGGTTATAACACTTAAACAACGGGAAAGTTGGAAAATTGCAGTGAACCTCCCGTTAGCATAGCATATGCTGCCCAACAGCGGACATTTTATAACTTTGTAACGGTAGACAGCTCACATCGGATTCGCTAACAAAGCGTACAGTGGCGAGTCGTGTAGATAAACAATATCGACTTTAAATAATCCAAATTTAGTTTTTGTAGACGAACTTAGCAGCTAACAGCAAAGCTAACGAGCCACGTTTGACGTGGTTCACGAGACTTCGTCTTATAATTTGTGTATAGGACGTGAGGCATACTTGCATTTTCCAATATAAGACCAATTTGGAAGACGTACTTTTGTGAATAGTTCCAGTGAATGTCCACGTCTTGTGAGCGGACGCAAAAGACAGTCGTTTCCTGTACAGCCTGAGCAGGGTTGCCAGGTGAGAAATGTAGGATTATCGTACACCCATTATAAACAAAATAATAAGTACTGTACTGTAGCGTCTAACAGGCACTCACAGCTTTGTGGCGTCAGTACTGGGGGAACCATAGACATTAATACGCATTATTGTCTGGTGGTAATTAATGACCTCTACAGAAAGTCTTCTGTCACATTTAGAAAAGCAGGATTAGCTGGAATTCCAAGACGCCTTCAGGGTTAAAAAAAAAAAAACTCCGACAGACAGTTGCGACAGGCTGATGAAAACCGATCACAACTACACGTTTACAGAATGGCGAAATTATTGTATTTTTGGCCTTTGTCGGGATTATTGATCGTACAGAGGGCAAAATTATCGTACAAATACGAAAATTATCGTACAGCTGGCAACATTGAGCCTGAGTATAATGGAGACCCCTGATGGACGAAAAAAGGTACTGCAGACAGGAGCATAATAATTTCTAGAAAAAACCAAAAACAGGTCGGAGTCACTTTATTTTTTAATTTAGTCATCCAGTTGGGTTATTCGTTCTGAAACATTTAATAAAAGTAAAGGGATGCAGGTACAGAGTTTAATAACTGTTTGGAGTCAGATGAATAAAAGAAGAGGACAGATTGGGGTTTGAAGAATAAATAATAATAATAATAATAGTAATGAATTCAATTTATAACGCACTTTTCATTAATGGAAATCTCAAAGTGCTAAGGAGGGAGTAGCCCTCACAGACAGGTCTTAAATGAATACATATTTATAGATGTGGAAAATGGATTTAAAATTCATTCATTTCTAAATTTTGATGTACTTTTAACATGCAGGAAAGGGTTTTAACAGAACTGTTTTTTTGTATGTCCAGAAGCTCAGATTTAGCTTTTTTAGATTTCTCTACATGGATTATGGAGCATGCATCAGGGTATTTAACAAAACAGTTTGTTGAATAAATGTTTTAAAACGTGCAATCACTGATCATTTCTTTAATATGTAATGCACTTAAATGTTAAACTGAGTACAAATGTAAAAGGACAATTAATTTAATGTTAATATTTTTATAATTTCTTTATTCTTTGCACTAATATAAAGACAAAAGTGGACTTTTGGAATGAGTATTCTGGTCTGACCCCCTTGAGATCAGATTAAGCTGTATGCGGCCCCTAGATCAAAATGAGTTTGACACCCCTGGATTAATAGTTATATACCTGGAACAACAGGCCAAAATGAAAGAGCCCATATTTTTACTTTGAATAAATGAGCCACTGAGCTTAATAATTTCAAATTGTCAATTTAGGAGGGCATGAAAATATACACGATACATAAATAAATCCAACAAGAAGGCAGGTCTTAGGAGGCTCAAGGAATTTGCTAATTATCATAGACTGTATACTAGCAAGGGGGTCTTAGAAGACCGTAAATTATATTTTCTAAAATAAAAGTAGGCTACAGTATTTTTTGATTTCAGGGTTAAATTGATTATTTCACTTTTAGGTAAACTAATGTTTTGGATCTGTTGTGCAGATCAGATTAAAAGATGCCTCCGTCGAAGGTTCCATAATAAAGATTGTTAACAGAAAATTAATTTGATCCCGGTCTGTTAATGATTTTTTTTTAATTTTTAGTTTTTCAATTTTTTAAATAGCCTCATTGAACAGTGTTGATGGAACAAGAGTGAGTCTTGTGAATCCCACCTCATCTTTACAGAACACATAATGGTAAATATGCATTAAGATAGGCCTCTGCCAAAACACATGCAGCATCTGACTTTTGAATCTCGGCTACTGTGGTTATTGATCAGATCGGATCAGATTTAATATGAAGGTGTGTCCAGAAACTGAAGAACAAACTCATATGCAACCTTGCTCAAAGAACTTTGAGGGGCATACGCAAGGAACGACTGAAAACAACAAAGGCACCGAAAGAACAAAAGACTGTCCACAAAAACTTTCAGCCGAGCAGAGGCAAAGACTTTCTCAAAGAACTGTCGAAACATGGTCATCAGACACAAATGGCCAGGATATACGGTCCGGATTTGGGGGTCCGGACGAGAATCAGAACCCAGTGAACGTCTCACTGGGGGCTGGAACAAGAGAAAGCTGAACACGTTCTCCAAACAGACAAGAGAACAAATGGTCCTGAAGTCACTCATACCAGCAAAGGCCACACCCCATATTGATCTGTGAGGATCTGTCGTTGATCTTAGTGGCCGGGATCAAAACTACAGCTGCTATGATAAATTTTTAATAAAACACATAGGCACATTAGGGCCTGCCAGCGCAGGCCTCATGATTCTCAGTTATACTATGCTCAGGTGGATCTGACGACTTGCTTTTTCTGGTTCTTGTAACTGTGGTGAAGCTGAAGGGGAGCAAGGGAAATGATCCTAGCTCCTGGCCCCAAAACGAGTTAACTTTTATATTTTTGTTTTTGCAGTTATCCTTGGCGGAGTGCATGTTGGGATTCTGATGTGTCACAAGGGGTACATTTTGGTAAATGATTATAATTTTAAAGAAAATGAGATGATATCGTAGATTACTGTTAGCTATATGGTTGTGAAAACCAAATTACTGGTGGCAATAGGCAGAGGTTTAGGAAACATCTGACACTAGTGCTAAGGTTAAAGGATGGTAAATTTAGACACAATTTCCAATTTATTAACCAAATAACTTTGGCATAATTGAAACAAGGTAGAGTTTTGTTTCAAAAGGGGGTTAAGAGGTTGACAGATGTTTCTAAAAATAGAAAGGTTGAAATTGTGTTTTTTAATCATGTCATGGAGGAAGGAGTATTGATGCAAGCATATTTCAAATGAGCAATTAACAACACTGTTTTTTCCCCTCTGTGAAATGTGTGTGAAGCAGGAGGGGGACGCCCCTTGGAAATGTTTCCTGGCCTGCAGGCTCAAAACCACTCAAACCTGAAGTGGACCTGATCAGAGGGATATGGTGGTTCTGTAGATTTATAGCCATTGACTTGACTAGACGACATGTGACTTATTGACTTAGGGAAAATGTGTATAGAACCACAGGTGTACAATGTTTTGTGAATTATGCTCTGCCGCCGCTTGCTATGTTATTTTTTAATTATGCTCTGCCGCCGCTTGTGATGTTATTTTTATGTGTGTAATTTCTGCTATAAGCTGAGTGAAAAGGTACAGTATTTTTTGTAAGTATGAACCGCCTTAAAACTACTCATAATTAACCCTAATGAAGATTAAGCCTCTTCCAAACCAACTAACATGCATGATTCATTCTTTGTACTACTGATTTATAATTGATTGGGTGTTGTTTGCTGTGGCACATTCTGTTTATGATAGGTGGTTCCTGGAAATGCTCCAGCTGAGGGAGTTTTCTCAACGGAGTCCAGGGGAGGCAAGACCAGACAGCCCTGGTCAAGTACGGACCCGTGTGGGGTCGCTGAACGCACACCACAGGCAGTGCGTGTCAATGCCAGGGGATCCACACGGTTCAGTGTGCTCCAACCCGTGAACCAGGAAGGAGCTAAAAGATTGGGCTGGACGACAAGAAGAGGTCGCATTCGAACTCTCGTGCCTTGATAGACGAAAGTAGCCGGGTATAGTTGCGTGCGGGGCCCAGAAGGACTCTGTTTTATGGGGCCGCTCGGTGCTGGAATATGCACACATAGAACAGACACCTAGAACGATAAAAACACTACATATTAGAGTCTCACATTACACGAAGAAAACTCGGGGACATAGGAGGATTCAATATCCCCGAGCACCCAAGGGGAATGCCCCTGAGTACGTGTAAAAAGTATATTAATGTTTCTGTGATGATGATATAAATCTTGTGTTCTTTCTCTATTTTTGTGTGTTCAAGGGAGACAACTGCCTTACTGCTGGAGGATGAATTTGGGAACTCAAGGTTCATAATTCTGCAATATCCTAAGCGCTTACTATTAATATCGTTCATAGTTTGCATATATTTCCTTATATTCTACAATTTGCATATTAATAAATTCATTCGGGTCTGGACGACCCACTGGACAATTGGCTGATAAAGATCTTCGGTCACTGGAAACAGGTGTTTGTATCTATAATGGTATCATTGGCTATTTTCTTAGGCATACTCATAACTTGCGGGTGCTGCTGCATGCCTTCGTTTCTACAGTGACACCCCCAAGAATAAGGTGGATATATGCGCTTAGCTGCGTTATTAGGTGTGTGATTTTATTTCTTTTGGGATGGACCTCAGCAGAATGAGGTCCAAAGGGGGATTGTTGTGAAATAAACATATATTTTTCTTCGTGTTTTATATTTATTTTGAAGGAGTTTTTCATATGGTGTTCAAATTATCAGTTTCTTTTGCAGAGTGATAAAGATTTACTAAAGGACACAGGCAGATCTGTTCTGGTGAGGCTGGGGGATGATAATATGGCTGGCGCCTCTTTGTCCTGTCAGTTTTACGACTTTGTAGAATATATGACTTGGGGAGACCACTCGAGCAAGCTGGGGGAAGGCAGTGGTATTTCCTGTTTTTTTGGCAATAAAGAGGGGACAACAGTCTCTGAAACAAAACCCCCACGGAAGGGTATAAAAAGGTTCGATCCTCCAACAGCAAGGCAGAGAAGTAGTCCACGGATCAGGTTGTATGTCTCTCTCCCCCCACCTCTCTCCCTGTCTCTCTCTCCCCTCCTCCCTTCTTCTGTCGCTCTATCTCTGTCACTCACTCTCTGTCCACTTATTCTAATCCAATATAATGACTTTTGAAATAGAACAAATGTATTCTGTGACTTTTAACTTATGATTAATTAAACTGGTTTGGAACTTTAAGTGAGCGTCTGTCGTGTGTAAGTGTATCTCTCCTTCCTGTTCCAAAGTGAACCAAAAAACGAATTCTGGGACGGGTAGTTTCAATACGTCAACACAGGCCCAAGACTTTGGAAGGAGTTACCTCTGCTTGTCAGACAGGCCCCCTCCCTCTCAATTTTCAAATCCTGTTTAAAGACCCAGTAGTATTCCGTTGCTTTCAACACCAGCTGATCTGTGTTTGGTCGTTATATTTACAGGTATTATCTGCAACAATTTTATGTCTATACTGTTTTTTTTACATCATTTTGTATGTTGCCAATGTGTTGCCTGTTAGTTGTTTGTTTGTACAGCACTTTGGTTGGCCTTGTCACTGTCTTAAAGCTCCACTGACATCATCTTTTAACTTTCCATAATATATATTGTTGGCTTTTGCTCTTATTCGCCCCGAATTCGTTGTTTGATTACACTTTGGATCAGAAAAGGAGATACGCTGAATACACTTAAAATACGACAAACGCACATAATTTAAAGTTCCAAACCAGTTTAATTTATCATAAGTTTAAAAGTCACAGAATACATTTGTTATATTTTATAAGCTATATATATATATGATCTCATATGAGAAGACAGAGAGAGAAAGAAAGAAAGATAGAGAACAAAGAGAACATGAATGCGCATTCAAGGAGACAAGGCCATACAACCTGAAAGTTACTCCCTCGTGGCTTCTTCCTGCGTTGTCTGATGGAGGAGGGGAAACCTATACTTTTATACTCTTTCTGTGGGGTGTTTCCTACTCTCAACCAATAAGAGAGTTTTGCTTTGTTTTCTTGTCCTACCCCACTGCCAGAAAGCTCCTGTTCTGGTTTACCCAGGCCTCAGGGGGTTTCAGCTTACTCTGGTTTCCAAAACTAAATATACAGCAATGTTGAGCACCCACAAATCACAAACACACTAGTAGACTACCAAGTGACCGATCAGTGCAACTGGACACCAAACCACACCAAAGACACACATAGATTAGGGCTTGTTCTGACACTCCCTGACTAAGCAAACATGCAGAACCAGAGAGTGGCTTTCAGTGGACTTATCCCATTCTACAAAGTCGTAAAACTGACAAAGAGGCATCAGGTCTCCTCATCATGCTCCAAGCCTGCAGGACAGGCACAAACTGATCATTCTTTAATAACTTCACCAGAATAGATTTTATAAGAGAGAGACTGGTCATTTTAACACTGTTTGAAAACCCTTCTTGGAGAATAAAAACACGAGGACAAAAACACATTTTTATTTCATAACAAACCCCCTTTGGACCTCAATTCCTGAGGTCCATCCCAAAAGAAATAAAAATCACACACCTAATAACGTAGCTAAACGCATATATACACAATATTCAATCAGTTTTTTCAAAATCCTCCAAGTTATAGTTTTTTAACAAAAGCAGTTGTCGCATCACTTCAAGATCCCTTTTTCCAGGGTGGACGTGATAAGTCTAACCGTCAAAGACCTTAAACAATGCACGTAGCAGCACCCGCAAGTTATAAGTATGCCTAAGAAAATAGCCAATGATACCATTATAGATACAAACACCTGTTTTCAGGGACCGGAGATCTTTTATCAGCCAATCGTCCAGTGGGTCGTCCAGACCCGAATGAATTCATTAATATGCAAATTGTAGAATATAAGGAAATATATGCAAACTATGAACGATAATAATAGTAAGCGCTTAGGATATTGCAGAATTATGAACCTTCAGTTCCCAAGTTCCTCCTCCAGCAGCAAGGCAGTTGTCTCCCTTGAACACACAAAAATAGAGAAAGAACACAAGATTTATATCACCATCACAGAAACATTAATATACTTTTTGAATGTGCCACACGTACTCAGGGGCATTCCCCTAGGTTGCTCGGGAATGTCCTCCTATGTCCCCGAGTTTTCTTCGTGTTATGTGAAACTCTAATATGTAATGTTTTTATCGTTCTAGGTGTCTGTTCTATGTGTGGATATTCCTAGCACCGAGTGGCCCCATAAAACAGAGTCCTTCTGGGCCCGCACGCAACTTTACTCGGCTACTTTGGTCTACAAAGGCACAAGAGTTCGAATGCGAGCTCTTCTTGTTGTCCTGCTCGATCCTCTTAGCTCCTTCCTGGTTCACGGGCTGGAGCACACTGAACCGTGTGGATCCCCTGGCATTGACACGCACTGCCTGTGGTGTACGTTCAGCTACCCCACACGGGTCCGTACTTGACCAGGGCTATCTGGTCTTGCCTCCTGTAAAATCTGTTGAGAAAATCTAAACCACAAACTTTCGACTCGTTAGACTACAACAGGGCCTTCTTGGTTTAACCCAATTCACTCATCTAAGAGAAGGCCCAAACGTGGGTAAATCCATATGAGTTAAATTACTCTCTATTGTCTATCCATAAACCCACTCACAATGGTGCTGATAAGTCAGATTCTAAAACGTAAGCCAATTTCTCCAATGTTATATTAAAATTTGTACCCGGAAATGTGCAATAAAACAAAAATAGAGTTCCATCCTTACCCCCTCAGCTGGAACATTTCCAGGTACCACCTATCATAAACAGAATGTGCCACAGCAAACAACACCCAATCAATTATAAATCAGTAGTACAAAGAATGAATCATGCATGTTAGTTAGGTTTGAAAGAGGCTTAATCTTCATTAGGGTTAATCATGAGTAGTTTTGAGGCGGTTCATACTTACAAAAATACTGTACCTTTTCACTCAGCTTATAGCAGAAATTACACACATAACATCGCAAGCGGCGGCAGAGCATAATTCTCAAAACATTGTACACCTGTGGTTCTATACACCTTCCTGAGTCAATAAGTCACATGTCGTCTAGTCAAGTCAATTGCTATAAATCTACAGAACCATCATATTTCTAAACACCCTCTGATCAAGTCCACTTCAGGTTTGAGTGGTTCGAGCCTGCAGGCCAGGAAACATTTCCAAGGGGCGTCCCCCTCCTGCTTCACACACACTTTCACAGAGGAAAAAAGAACAGTGTTGTTAATTGCTCATTTGAAATATGCTTGCATCAATACTCCTCCTCCATGACATGATTAAAAAACGTTCAAGACCGATGCCGCCTCAATATCAACGCAAGTGAACTTTGTTTATAACGCAAATTTATCGGTTATCCTTAATTAGTTATTTCTAAGAACATTTTCCGGCCTAGTTGTTTCTAAGAAACATTTACAATCTAGTTATTTCTAGGGACCAATTTCAACCTCTCTATTTTTAGAAACATCTGTCAGCCCCTTAACCCCCTTTTGAAACAAAACTTTACCTTGTTTCAATTATGCCAAAGTTATTTGGTTAATAAATTGGAAATTGTGTCTAAATTTACCATCCTTTAACCTAAGCACTAGTGTCAGATGTTTCCTAAACCTCAGCCTATTGCCACCACTAATTTGGTTTTCACAACCATATAGCTAACTATAATCTACGATATCATCTCATTTTCTTTAAAATTATAATCATTTACCAAAATGTACCCCTTGTGACACATCAGAATCCCAACATGCACTCCGCCAAGGATAACTGCAGAAACAAAAATATAAAAGTTAACTCGTTTTGGGGTCAGGAGCTAGGATCATTTCCCTTGCTCCCCTTCCGCTTCACCACAGAGTTACAGGAACCAGAAGAAGCAAGTCGTCAGATCCACCTGAGTACAGTATAACTAAAAATCATGAAGCCTGCGCTAGCAGGCCCAAATGTGCCTATGTGTTTCACTAAAAATTTATCATAGCAACTGTAGTTTTGATCCCGGCTGCTAAGATCAACGACAGATCCTCACAGATCAATATGGGTGCGGCCTTTGCTGGTGTGAGTGACTTCAGGACCATTTGTTCTCTTGTCTGTTTGGAGAACGTGTTCAGCTTTCTCTTGTTCCAGCCCCCAGTGAGACGTTCACTGGGTTCTGATTCTCGTCCGGACCCCCCAAATCCGGACCGTATATCCTGGCCATTTGTGTCTGATGACCATGTTTTGACAGTTCTTTGAGAAAGTCTTTGCCTCTGCTCGGCTGAAAGTTTTTGTGGACAGTCTTTTGTTCTTTCGGTGCCTTTGTTGTTTTCAGTCGTTCCTTGCGTATGCCCCTCAAAGTTCTTGAGCAAGGTTGCATATGAATCCAGCCATGTTATTGTTCTTCCCAGTGAAGTCACAGTGAGTCAGTTTCTGGACACACCTTCATATTAAATCTGATCCGATCTGATCAATAACCACAGTAGCTGAGATTCAAAAGTCAGATGCTGCATGTGTTTTGACAGAGGCCTATCTTAATGCATATTTACCATTATGTGTTCTGTATAGATGAGGTGGGATTCATAAGACTCACTCTTGTTCCATCAACATTGTTCAATGAGGCTATTTGCGCCTCCTCCACATCCCCCACCGTAGCCGTTAGCTTACCCAACTTAGCATCGGTAGCAGCGTTGTCCCTTGCTAGCTGCATCTTCACGGCTTGTAGCTCAGCTTTGATGGATCACAAAGCATCTCCCAGAACCTCTTGAAGTTCCTTCTTAATAATGCTGGCAATATCCTCCCTCAAAGAAGACAGTAGTTCGAGCTTTAGGGTGTCAGCGTCCGGGTTAGCCCGAGTTGGGGCCGCTACGCCAGGGAAAGAGGCTGAGGCCTGTGAACATGATGTTATCCGCGTCTGAATAGTACAAGATCTTCCCCTTCCAGACATTGTCATGCGGTGTAAGAATTTATACACAAGATAAGACTGCAAAAGAGTAGATAACTAAAACTTGGTTTACAAGGAAAAGCACAGTTGAATAATAATTTTAAACAAAATTGTCAGGAACTACTGCCACCCACATACTTTTTACACACCTACTCCTGAGCGTACTGCATATCACATTTTGTGTCTGTTTGGCCACCGTAGAATTTTGGCCGTGTAGGCCACCGTACAGCAAGCTAGTTAGCCAGTTCCCTTTATCTGAATGGAGCCTGCTACATGGAACAGGAGGACAGCGCCATTCAACTCGCTCCTTCGTCTTTAAAACTAATTTCATATCCTACAACATTCTGTGTAAGACAGAGCTTAACAAGAGAATGGTTGTTTGCAAAAAAGGTCAAATAAAATTATGGTACAGTATTTTGGAATTACAATAAAATACGCGGAGGTTAAAGCAGCTGACCAGCAAAGTTTCCTGCAAAGATTTCTCTCTCCATGTCCTGCTGTATCACAAAGGATTTATGAGCAGACAGCTCAGTGGACGCTGAGGGGTTTAGTTTTATTTTGAA
The DNA here is from genome assembly GCA_038048925.1 of Garcialebias charrua. NCBI lineage: Eukaryota > Metazoa > Chordata > Actinopteri > Cyprinodontiformes > Rivulidae > Garcialebias > Garcialebias charrua. Next base: position 51,870 of record JBBPBX010008074.1, read on the forward strand.
TACTCTGGAAGCAACGCACGTTGTTCCTTCATGTAGATAAAGGTCCACACAGCTCTAGCAGGATTCAAGATGGCCCCGGTTGTCATGGCTTGCTATCTAACTCCTCTCCTGAACTTTTTACTGCTGTTCGTGTTCTGCCTTTTTTTCATTGACGATGCATCCTCGCTCCTGGTCTATGATCGCTCAACTCTTCTAAGTCTCCAAGACTCGCTGATCAACACACCGGCTACTGGCAAATATGGACATTTCAAGCCTCCTCCACCTCCACCTTTCTTGGCGTCTGTACCAGCGTACCTACAACGCAACGTGACCACGCTGCCACGCAACAAGCGGCGCAGAAGACGCGGAACGAGGGCAGGCGTCCTGGTGAGATTTAAAAAGTATCTCTCGTCTCACAACACGCCGACGGCTGACTTACCTCCTGAATTCAGCGTCTTTGATGTCCGCCGTTCCTTCGCTCGCCGCCACAGATGCCTTGTTGCTGTCAATCATGACGCCAGCGATCAGTATCCATCTTGTCCTCCCGTAAGGACAAAGAACCGAGGCTGCGTTAAACAGAACCTCCGCTCGCTCGCTCTAGCTGAGAGTGACGTAACTGGCTGCGTTCCAACCCGTGTAGCACTGTTTAACGCCAGATCGATCACAAATAAAACTTTTATATTAAGTGATCTGATCTCAACTCATCGTCTGGATCTGTTTTTGATTACTGAAACTTGGCAAAAAGCTGGAGACAACAGCTGCTTCTCTGAGCTTCTCCCAAATGGCTACGCCCACCTGAGCGCTCCGCGTGGGGTAGGAAGAGGGGGGGCTGGCTGCAGTCTTCAATGAGGAGGCGTTCAAATGCCGCATGTTGCCTCAGAAAAACTACACCAGTTTTGAAAGCATGCTTTTTGTGCTGGAATCTGCTAAACCTCTTCTGTGCGGCCTCTTTTATAGGCCCCCACAATACAACAAAAACTTTCTCAGTGAGTTTTCTGAACTACTGGCTGACCTACTGCCAAAGTTTGACTCTTGGCTTTTCTGTGGGGACTTCAACGTGCACACCTGCTGCCCAAGTAATCAGCTTGGATGTGAGTTTCAGGACCTCCTGGACTCTTTCAACCTGTCGCAGTCGGTCTCGGGGGCCACACACAGCCAGGGTCATACACTGGATTTAATTATCTCCCACGGCCTTCAAATACCTGCTGTGGAGATCCTGGACACCTGTATTTCAGACCATTTTCCCATATTATTTGAATTTTTCACCTCTCCTGCACCGAAGGCTATTCTCCCAGCACGTTTCTGCCGCTCCATCACCCCATCCACTCCAAGTCAGTTCACTGATGCCTTTAAGAGCACTGAATTTTGCTCTGCTCTCATCCTGGACCCATCTCTACATCCTAAGGACTTCATCACCTCCTTCCATCACACCTGCACAACGATCTTGGACTCCATCGCTCCTCTCAAACAGGCATCTTCAAAGAACAAACCACCCCCATGGCTCAACGAAACGACGCGAGCTCTTCGACAACGTTGCAGAAAAGCAGAGCGAATATGGAAGCGCGACCGGCTTCATGTATCTCAGGGAATACTGAGAGACTGTCTCTGTGATTATCAAAATGCTGTGAAGCAGGCCAAATCACAGTACCTCTCCAATTTAATCTCCACCAGCTCCAACCGGCCGAAGACGCTTTTCAGCACACTCCAGTCTGTTATCAATCCATCTGTCAATGTTCTGAAAACTGCCACACAGTCTACCTGCGACGACTTTCAGAGCTATTTTGTCAACAAAATAGACTCTATCAGGCAGAACATTGTCAGTCCATCCAACACCATCCAGTCATGTGCATCTGCAATAACCACAGCTGTTTTTGACCAATTTGACCTGGTTTCACTCCCTCACCTCACCAAGGTGGTTCAGCAGATGAAACCAACTAACTGTTCTCTGGACATCATTCCCTCTAAAATGTTCAAACAGTCCTTTGATGTAATTGGTCCTTGTGTTTTGTCATTTATTAACAGCTGTCTATCTTCAGGTTTTGTGCCATCTGCTTTCAAACACGCTGTGGTCAGGCCTCTTCTCAAAAAACCAGGCCTAGATCCTACAGCTCTCTCTAATTTCAGACCAGTTTCCCATCTGTCATTTCTATCAAAGGTCCTAGAAAAGATTGTTTTTATTCAACTTCAATCTTTTCTAGAACTCAACAACCTGTTTGAAAAATTTCAGTCAGGTTTTCGAGCTCGTCACAGCACTGAATCTGCACTGCTCAAAGTACAGAATGACATTCTTCTGTCCCTGGATGCAAAAAACCCTGCACTGCTGGTGATGTTAGACCTCTCAGCAGCTTTTGACACCGTCGACCATCAGGTACTAATCAACCGCTTGTCTCAGCAGGTTGGCCTCCAGGGAGCTGTGCTTGAGTGGTTCAAATCTTACCTGTCTGGGAGAACTTTTTCTGTCATGATAGGCGATCTGTCCTCCTCTTCATCAACCCCTCTGACCTCTGGCGTACCACAGGGATCTATTCTAGGGCCAGTCCTCTTCTCTCTTTACATGCTGCCATTAGGATCAATCATTGCACGTCATAACCTGTCTTTTCACATGTATGCAGACGATTTACAAATCTATCTGCCAGTCACTCCCAACCCCTCACTCAGTTCAAACACTCTTGTCAACTGCTTAAATGACATTAAGCACTGGCTCTCTCAAAACTTCCTCCACCTAAACACAGATAAAACTGAATGCATTTTATTTGGTGCACCTGATGACACCAGCAACATCCTTCCCAGTCCCAGTGTTGGTTTTCCCCTCCCCCACTTCAACCCGGTGGTCAGAAATCTTGGAGTGCAGCTTGACTCCAACTTAAAGTTTGATAAACAGATCAGTTCTGTTGTCAAGACCAGCTTTTTCCAGCTCCGTCTGCTCTCCAAAGTCAAGTCATTTCTCAGCCGTGGTGATCTGGAGAAGGCCATCCATGCCTTTGTGACCTCCAGACTTGATTATTGTAATGCTTTGTATGTTGGTATTAATCAATCCTCCATCTCCCGTTTACAGCTTGTACAGAACTCTGCCGCGCGCTTTTTGACCAACACACGAAAATATGAACACATCACTCCTGTCCTGTCCTCTCTACACTGGCTCCCGGTTCAGTTCAGGATACAGTTCAAGCTGCTGCTGTTTGTTTTCAAAGCTCTGAATGGACTCGCACCTCTGTACATCTCAGAACTTTTGAAAGTCCATCAGCCCAGCAGAGCTTTACGATCTGCCAGTCAACACCTGCTGGAGGTGCCTCGCTCAAGGTACAAACAATGGGGAGACCGGTCCTTTTCTGTTGCCGGCCCAAAAGCCTGGAACAGTCTCCCCCTTGAGCTGCGTGCCACCTCTGATCTGACTCTGTTCAAAACCAGACTGAAGACCCACTTGTTCAAAAAAGCTTTCAGTGTGTAACTTTTATTACTTTTGGTATTTTAGTATGTAGCATTTTTATTTCCATTGCCTTCTTTTATTGCTGTTGTTTCTTATTCTATTTTCATTGATTTATTGTTCCAGTTTATTCATCTTTTTATCCTGTTAAGCACCTTGGTCAATGCAAGGCATTGTAGGAAGGTGCTATACAAATAAAGTTTATTATATTATTATAAGAATAACGTGGGAGAAGTTCTGATGCAGCTGCAGCTAAAAGGTAACTGTTGTTTTCTCATATTATACTAAAATTTATAGACAAGCTGTACCACAAACTTAATGTAATTTGTCTTTTAACATGTTGGAGAGACCAGATGAGGCACATCACCTGGAGCCAGTTCTAAATTATACAATTTATGGTTTAAAAATTACAGTTCAGAAGAGATTTTAATGTAGGTTTGCATAGGTTTTGAAATTTTGTTAAAGATTTACTAAATATGAATCTATATGGTTAAAAAAATCTGTGAAGTCTGTATTTTATATTGAGTTAAAGGTTAATGTACTATGGTGGGCTGAAGTCTGTTTACTTTTGTATTTATATATTTTGAATTATTGTCTGTGATGGACTAGAGACCTGTCCCGGTGTCCCCCGCCTCTCACACAGTGATGGCTGGACATGGACACCAGTGATCCCCGAGACTTGAAAAGGAAGAAGTGGGTAAAGATGATGGATGGATGAATTATTTGTTCCTAGATTTTTCTTTTTCTTTTATTGTTTTAGAGAAATCCAGGCAACTAATCTAACACTGGTAATTTAAGTTACAGAATGTTATGCACTCCTGTATTATTTGTTCCTATTTTTGGTATAAATATCAAACGATGCAAAAAATTGATACAATAAGGAACCTAAGATTATTGTTTTAAATGAAAGTTCTATTTGTTTACATTGTTGTTTAATCTTGTCAGCTTAAAAATATGGTTTTAAATAAATGTTCCATTTGTTTACATTGTTGTTTATTCTTTTCAGCTTGTCAGTAACATAACTGAAGCTAAATATATGACCATTTCAATAGAAAAATAGTTTCTGAATTGAAAATCGTTTCTGAATCAAAAAATCGATTTTGAATCGAATCGGGACACCAAAAATCGGAATCCATTTGCCAGACACTGAGAGATACACATCCCTAATATATATATATATATATATATATATATATATATATATATATATATATATATATATATATATATATATATTGTTACGTCCACCAGGCTCATTTGGTGGGGTAACATTAAAGGAGACCACACAAGGATTTTGTGATTAAATAAAAAAGGTATTTATTAAATTATTCTAGAACTAAGAAACCTAGAAAAATGAATACCTGCTAGATAAATGAATAAATGAATGCCTAAAATGAGAAACCCAAAATGATTATTGTAGACAAAACTCACCAACACCAACCATAAGGTACAAACCAAACCAAAATGGTGTTCTGAGGAGGAGGAAGGGGGAAAAGCCTTCCTGCTGCTGCATGCAAGGCAGCTTAAATAATAGGAGTGCACCAATCAGGGCAAAACAAAACACCTGTGGAAGGCCTGTCTCCAGAACCATACCAGAAAAAGAGGCAAAAACCACTGCAGCCGTAACACCTCCCCCCTTAAAACAGAGGGTCCAACCAGGAGCTCTGCAACCACTCTTCTCCTAGCCTGGTCCATCAATGGCTCGAGACAATGCATCCACCAGCACATTCTCAGTGCCTTCAATGTGCCGAATTTCCAGGTTGCAGGAATAAGGCCCATTGCACCAAACGCTGATTTGGACTCTGTAGGAGGGCAAAAAGGTCAAAGGGTTATGATCTGAAAGCACCACAACAGGAAATGAACCCCCGCTCACATACACATCAAAGTGCTTCAATGCCCAAATTAGAGCCGGGGCTTCTTTCGAACCCTGAGTAGGAAGCAAGGCGAGCACCTTCTCTCCTGGGTGAAACGCTCTATTTTCAGCTTTCTGGTCAAACCATCGTTTCAACTTCTGAGCTTTTTTAAGATACTCAGAAGCCAATTTTCCAACCAAGATAAGCCTGCGACGAAAGCCATTAATGTAGTCGAACAAATTTGATGGTGGATCAGAATTCAAGAAGTTAGAACTAGCAAGGGGACTGCGCACCTGAGGTCCAAACACTAGCTCATTTGGACTGAACCCTGTGCTTTCCTGTACAATGTTATCAGCAGCAGGTATGGGGAAAAGTGGAGCTGATTTCAGACGGGGCCAACAAAAATAATGCAACACTTGATTATAAGTCTTATTGACTCCTAGATGGCCAGTCAGTTCTCCATGAGCGGTTTTTAAAACGAGGTTTCTGAACTTAATTGGAACAACAGCTTGATCAACTGGACCAACAACATCGCTGTCACTATAAGGTAACCTGTTACGTACCAACAGTCCTTGTAGAAAATACCCATTTGACACTTTTGTTTTCTGTTCAGCTGCCTGGACGTGTCCAAACAGAGCAGCTAAGGTAGTGTCCTCCTGCTGGGCTGCAATCAACTCACTGAGTGACGAGGGAACAGGAAGAGTTGGCAAACAGGCAGTCCTCTTACCAGGCTTACCAGACTCAACCTTCTTTTCAGCCAAAGGTTGACCAGACTCAACCTTCTTTTCAGCCAAAGAACGAGTGATGGTACAAGCTGGAAATGCCTCAGGAAAGTCTCGAGCACATTCGTCTGAAACAGATGGAGAAGCTCGGTCCACCGGAGGAGGTGCAACATCTCGCCACACGCGTCCACCTGCCAGGTTGTTTCCTAGAATGAAAGACACACCTTCCACAGGCAAAGAAGGACGAATGCCTACATTTACTTCTCCTTGAACCAGTTCCGACTGCAAGTAGATCTTATGGAGAGGCACAGAGAGAGTTTTCAACCCAATACCTCTAATAAAGACACTACAACCGGTATCAGAAACTGGAGAAAATGGCAAAACAGATTCCAATATGAAAGACTCAGATGCTCCAGTGTCACGCAGAATCTTCACAGCCACTTTTTTTAAACTGCCAGACAAAGAAACAAACCCCTGTGTGATGAAAGGAGCATAGTCTTGTCCAACATCCTTCTCAAAGGCCAGGGGATCTGTGCAGTCCAGTTCTGGAAAAGACTTAAAGTTAACAGGTGCAGCTAAAACAGTTGGTCTAACTCTTTCAACTTCAGCTGGAGGTGTAGACTCCACTGAAGGAGACTGCGAAACACTGGCTAAAGCCACAGATTTTCGATGATCTTGTTTACTCCTACTTATGTGGAATGTGGAATTCCAAGGACACTCGTTTTTCCAGTGTCCCTTCTCACGACAATAGTTACAAATTGAGTTGTCTTTAGAATGCAAAGTAGGATCCCATCTAGTTTTACTAGGGAACCATTCATGGTGGGATTCCTTAGGGCTATGACCATCTTCCAAATTATAATCCCTCACAGCTCTATGTGTCAGAACATAATCATCTGCTAAAATGGCAGCTTTAGCAGCAGTTTTTACTTTATGGTCATTAACATAAGTGGCAACCCGATGTGGAACAATGTTCATAAACTGTTCCAACACTATCAACTCACAAAGGGATTTCAAATCATCCACACCCTCTGCTGATAACCAACGATAGAACTGCGTGTTTAATTCTCTGACAAGATCTGTATTTGTCTGTTCTTCAGCCTTCCTATAATTCCTAAATTGTTGCCTGTAATATTCAGGTACCCGTTCATAAGATTTCAAAACAGCTTCTTTAACAGACTTGTACACCTTTCTTTCAGCTGAAGGCAATGAAACATAAGCTTTTTGGGCCTTACCCACCAGCACACTTTGTAGTAGAATGGAGCAATCTGGATCACTCCAGTCATTGTCCTCTGCCATGTCCTCAAACAAAGAGAAAAACACATCAGGATCGTGTTCATTAAATTTAGGTAACAGCTTCAACATGTTAACCAAGTTACGTCCAGAAGACCCATCACCAACTTGAGACAGATTAAGAGTTCCACCACTTAACCTGCCCTCAGACCTCAACTTCAGATGCTCAGCTTCCAGAGATAATTTCTTAAGCTCCAACTCATGTGCATATGCCAACCTCTTATCTTCCCGTTCTTGTGCTAACTTCTTTTCCTCATATGCCAACTTCTTTTCCTCATATTCACGTGCTAACCTCTTTTCTTCAAATTCATGTTCACGTGCTAATCTCCTGTCTTCCTGTTCAAGTTCACGTGCTAACCTCCTCTCTTCCTGTTCACGTGTCAACCGCCTTTCTTCCTGTTCATGTGCCAGCCGTAACTTTTCCAACTCAAACTTCATTTCAACCTCAGATCTTTTAAATTGAAACATTAGTTGAGAATCTTGGGTTACGGTTGGATCCAAAGTTTCCCCATCTGACTTAGAGGCACCAGTTAACGAATCTGCACCACCGGAAGTCATGTCCGTTATGTCAGCATCTGAAAGAGAAATAGTAAAGACATTCATTTTTTCAAGATTGTCTTTTAAAAAACTCTTTAGCTGGGGTAACCTCAAACCTTTTACAGCTTCAAAATCAAGTTTAAAGTGTTCAGCTACCTGACGAATCTGCTCCTTAGTGAGCTTTTCCAAAAGTTCTAAAGTTGGGGAAGCCAAAAAAGAACTCACAATATCCATTTTTAAACAAACCAAATTCCAACAGCTAGTCACCAAATACCAAATTCAAACAGCTAGTCAGATACCAAATACCAAATTCCAACAGCTAGTCAGATACCAAATACCAACCAGAATACCAAATACCAAATTTTAACCAGAATACCAAATACCAAATTCCAACAGCTAGTCAGATACCAAATACCAAATTCAAACAGCTATAAAGAAATGCATGACTGGTGCAAACATATGGCAAATCTCCATTTTCCTACAGCTAACTAAGTGAAAAAAACTAACTAACCTTAGCCTAGTCTTCAGGCCTTCCTCCAAGAGCCAAGGTAGCCAAAGCAGTTGAAGCACCAAAATGCCACTGGCAGCAAATCCCTCCAGGCCAAAACCTCTCAGGCAGCAACCAGGGCGGTGCCCTCAGCCCAGAATCCAGCCCAAAAATAACAAACAAAAAAAACAAACAGGGTCGACTAAAAATGGAGTAGCCAAAACAACAAACACCAGTCAGCACTCACTTATTTAACCAGCAAGACTTTCCTCCCCCCTCAAAAAGAAAGCCCACAAAAAACCAAAACAAACAAAATCCTCATGGACCTCCAAGCAAACACACAAGGAACACACCACAACAAAAGCAAGACCAAAACCGACAAAAAAACCAATCAAAGCAACCAAGCAGGAAAAAAAAACCCACAAGGTTCAGCGTAAGACGAGCCCCCACAATGTTACGTCCACCAGGCTCATTTGGTGGGGTAACATTAAAGGAGACCACACAAGGATTTTGTGATTAAATAAAAAAGGTATTTATTAAATTATTCTAGAACTAAGAAACCTAGAAAAATGAATACCTGCTAGATAAATGAATAAATGAATGCCTAAAATGAGAAACCCAAAATGATTATTGTAGACAAAACTCACCAACACCAACCATAAGGTACAAACCAAACCAAAATGGTGTTCTGAGGAGGAGGAAGGGGGAAAAGCCTTCCTGCTGCTGCATGCAAGGCAGCTTAAATAATAGGAGTGCACCAATCAGGGCAAAACAAAACACCTGTGGAAGGCCTGTCTCCAGAACCATACCAGAAAAAGAGGCAAAAACCACTGCAGCCGTAACAATATATATATATATATATATATATATATATATATATGGATTGTCCATAACGAACACCATGTTCAGGCATAAGGGTGTCCATATGTGCTCTTGGCACCAGGACACCCTAGGTCGTAGTTCAATGATCGACTTTGTTGTCGTCTCATCTGATCTGCGGCCGCATGTCCTGGACACTCGGGTGAAGAGAGGGGCGGAGCTGTCAACTGACCACTACCTGGTGGTGAGTTGGCTCCGATGGTGGGGGAGGATGCCGGTCAGACCTGGCAGACCCAAACGTATTGTGAGGGTCTGCTGGGAACGTCTGGCAGAGTCTCCCGTAAGACGGAGCTTTAACTCCCACCTCCGGGAGAGCTTTGAACACGTTCCGAGGGAGGCGGGGGACATTGAGCCCGAGTGGGCCATGTTTCGCGCCTCTATTGTCGAGGCAGCTTATCGGAGTTGTGGCCGCAAGGTTGTTGGTGCCTGTCGTGGTGGCAACCCTCGAACCCGGTGGTGGACACCGGCGGTGAGGGATGCTGTCAAGCTGAAGAAGGAGTCCTATTGGGCCTTTTTGGCCTGTGGGACCCCGGAAGCAGCAGATAGGTACCGGCAGTCCAAGCGGCATGCGGCTCGGGTGGTTGCTGAGGCAAAAACTCGGGCGTGGGAGGAGTTCGGAGAGGCCATGGAGAATGACTTCCGTACGGCTTCGAGGCGATTCTGGTCCACCATCCGGCGTCTCAGGGGGGGAAAGCGGTACGCGACCAACACCATTTATGGTGGGGATGGCGTGCTGTTGACCTCAACTCGGGATGTTGTGAGTCGGTGGGCGGAATACTTCGAAGACCTCCTCAATCCTACTGGCACGTCTTCCACTGAGGAAGCGGAGCCTGGGGACTTTGGGTCGGGCTCTCCAATCTCTGGTGCTGAGGTCGCCGAGGTGGTTAAAAAGCTCCGCGGTGGCAAGGCTCCGGGGGTGGATGAGATTCGTCCTGAGTTCCTTAGGGCTCTGGATGTTGTGGGGTTGTGTTGGCTTACGCGACTCTGCAATATCGCGTGGACATCGGGGGCAGTTCCCTTGGATTGGCAGACTGGGGTGGTGGTTCCCCTATTCAAAAAGGGGGACCGTAGGGTGTGTTCCAACTATAGAGGGATCACACTCTTAAGCCTCCCTGGTAAGGTCTATTCAGGGGTTCTGGAGAGGAGGGTCCGTCGGATAGTCGAACCTCGGATTCAGGAGGAGCAGTGTGGTTTTCGTCCTGGTCGTGGAACACTAGACCAGCTCTACACCCTCAACAGGGTCCTGGAGGGTGCGTGGGAGTTTGCCCAACCAGTTTACATGTGCTTTGTAGACTTGGAAAAGGCATTCGACCGCGTCCCTCGGGGGGTTCTGTGGCGGGTACTCCGGGAGTATGGGGTACCAGGCCCATTGATATGGGCTGTTAGGTCCCTGTACGACCGGTGTCAGAGCTTGGTCCGCATTGCCGGCAGTAAGTCAGGCTCGTTTCCGGTGAGAGTTGGACTCCGCCAAGGTTGCCCTTTGTCACCGATTCTGTTTATAACTTTTATGGACAGAATTTCTAGGCGCAGCCAAGGTGTTGAGAGGATCCGTTTTGGTGGCCTTAGAATCGCTTCTCTGTTTTTTGCAGATGATGTGGTCCTATTGGCTTCATCAGCTCGTGATCTACAGCTTTCGCTGGAGCGGTTTGCAGCTGAATGTGATGCGGCCGGGATGAGGATCAGTTCCTCCAAATCCGAGGCCATGGTCTTGAGCCGGAAAAGGGTAGCGTGCCCTCTCCGGGTCGGGGAGGAGGTCCTGACCCAAGTGGAGGAGTTTAAGTATCTCGGGATCTTGTTCACGAATGAGGGAAAACTGGAGCGTGAGATCGATAGGCGGATAGGTGCAGCGTCCGCAGTGAAGCGGGCGCTGTACCGGTCTGTCGTGGTGAAGAGAGAGCTGAGTCAAAAGGCAAAGCTCTCAATTTACCGATCGATCTACGTTCCCACCCTCATCTATGGTCATGAGCTTTGGGTTATGACCGAAAGAACAAGATCTCGGATACAAGCGGCTGAAATGAGTTTTCTCCGCAGGGTGGCTGGACTCTCCCTTAGAGATAGGGTGAGAAGCTCAGTCATCCGGGAGGGACTCGGAGTAGAGCCGCTGCTTCTCCACATCGAGAGGAGCCAGTTGAGGTGGCTCGGGCATCTGGTTAGGATGCCTCCTGGACGCCTCCCTGGTGAGGTGTTCCGGGCATGTCCCACCGGGAGGAGACCCAGAGGAAGACCCAGGATACGCTGGAGGGACTATGTTTCTCGGCTGGCCTGGGAACGCCTTGGGATTCCCCCAGAGGAGCTGCTCCAAGTGGCTGGGGAGAGGGAAGTCTGGGCCTCCCTACTTAGGCTGCTACCCCCGCGACCCGACCCCGGATAAGCGGAAGAAAATGGATGGATGGATGGATGGATATATATATATATATATATATATATATATATATATATATAT
>JBBPBX010008075.1:0-10671 GCA_038048925.1 Garcialebias charrua
TGAGGATGCAGCCCCTGAATTGAGACACAGCCATTGTGTGTATGGCCATATTGTTGGTTGAGGACATTGAAGATGTGTACATAATTGGATTTATGATACCAGGATTTCTGCTTTTTGGAATTGTTGGTTACCTGGCATATGGACAAATTTGGAAAATATGGGCAGCTGTTCTGGCCATTGTAAAGCTGCCTGGGCTGTGTGAAGGAATGTGCCATGCTGTCAACACTCGGACTCAAATGCTGTGCGAGCTGAGCCATAAGCTGGACGCAAGTCTTGCTGAGAATTGTGGGCTATTTGCAGCTCCTGAATCTCGCAGGTGGAAAGGAATAGATCTCATAGAAGTTGTAAGCTGGACTGGGTGTATGTGAACATAAATTTGGCTGTTTGGAGTCGCCATTGAGATTTACTAGCGAGACTGTAAAAGGCAGTTGGCCTGACTCAGAGCAACTGTTGCTATGTGAATCTGGTGCCCCCCCTCTCCCACATCAGCCTTGGAAGGTTGACTATCTCAAAATTTCCTGGATGGTATGTGAACAAGACACTCTTCTCTCCCCTACCTGCTCCCCTCCCCAATGGACATGGACCTGTGTCAGAGCTCTATCAAGCCGGCTGATAAACACTTGAACAGTGTTCAGGGCCTACTTCCCCTCAAATTCACTGCCTTTGCTGGCCTCCTTCATTTTGCCCCCCTAATGCAGCAACCTAGGTAGATGCAAAGGTGGCAGTTGCTCACTTGGGTGTCCTGTGCTGGGACCCCCACCCTCACGCACCCCACATGCATATGTCTTTATGTTACCAATGTGTTGCTTTTTCTTGTGCTGAGGTTTTTTGCAACCTCACCCTGTGTCCCATCAAAAACACAGTGTGAGACATGATTTTCTTTATACCTCCTCTTTTCTCATGTTTTTCCTTTTCTTTATCTAAACAAAAAAGGCAGCGCTTCCCACGAGGTTGCAGCTTCAAGCATCCCCATCTACCTATGTTGTTTTCTTTGAATGGTTGTACTGAAATAGAATGTCGTTGTACTTCTGTACAGTACAATGACAATAAAGTTAGATCCTGAATAAAAGTCTAGCATCTCTCAAGGAGGTTGGTTTTGGAGCACATGCTGTGCGTTGAGATGAGCCCATTTACATCTAATCGGTACCTCTCTCTCAACCTTATGCTACGTTCAGACCGAACGCGTTTTGAGCGACCAAAAAGCGCGAAACGCCTCAAGCTGGACGCACTACACGCACTGGTGTTCAGACCGGAACGAGAAGCAGCAGCGGCGGTGGCGGCGGGGTGTGGGAGGAGCTAACAAAGCTTAAACTTGCTAAACGTGAAAAGTTCACAATTCAAAACTTACCCGATATCCCGACTTCCTCACTGACACTCCACCAGGCAAGGTCCTTTTTATTTCTCCTCCATACTTGAACAGGACTTTGTGGGTTGTTTCCGTGTCTCACAAACAATACATCACACTTGCGTAACAGCCGTCCCCTCGTTACCGCGTCACATAGCTGACTCTCCCTCTCTCCTCCCCCGACTCTCCCTGATTGGTTGTCGGACGCGTTGAGCGGCGAAAGTTCGGCATTTTCAAATCGAGCGGCGGCGGCTGCCGCGGGCACTGCATGCACGGAAAACGTTCTGCCGCCCCTCCCGCGCCGCTCAAAACGGATGTGACGCGACGCACGACCCCTAGAGGCGCGTCCCCCATTGACTTTGCATGTAAACTGGCCGCTCCTGCAGCTCAAAACGCGTTTGGTCTAAACGTACCATTAAGGCCCAATATACCTGTTTCTTTTGCCTCACGCCGCTGGACTCGCGTGTGCTGCGCACCGGCAGCCCTTTTATACTCTGTGCAAGCGCAGCTCTCTGAGTGCAGCTGCAGCCGGGCAGAGCAGGACAAATTGAGGTCGCTGATTGGTCATTTGCTGACACGCGAGGCAGTTTATCAACGCGCGCGCGTAGGCGTAGTAAAATCCGACCTTGGCGCGTTCACGCCCGTGATCAAAGGCTTTTGCCGCGGCGCTCCCACGGCGCTCCCACGGCGCTCCCACGGCGCCGAGCGGCGTGAGGCAAAAGAAACAGGTATATTGGGGCCTTTAGGCACAAGCTCAGGCTCCTTCCCTGCCACAGAGGTTATGTTCCATGTCCCAAGAGCCAGGTTTGGTAAGCCAGGGTCAGAGCACCAAGGCCTCCACCTTCAGCCACCACCCACACCATGTGTGTGTTTAAAAGACAAAAATACACTGGTTTTTTTTGGTATACATTGCATTCCTGGTAATTCAGTGATGTATGGTCAGGACTCTTATATCACCCCGGTGGGACTGACATTTGTGATTGACACGTTCATTTCCATTCTGAGTGACACTGACTGTCTCTTCCTTCACCAGCCTGGCTCACACTGCCTCTGTGTGTATGTGTGATAGAAAATGTGTTTGCTTTCTGTCAATGCTGTAAGCCTGCTCCCCTCAAGGCTGTCTCTCTGTGCGTCTGTGTGAAGTAAGGCAGGTGCTGCCTGCATCCAAGCCAGCAAAGCACACTGTAAATGTATTTCCCCTACGCATGAAGCAGACACAGTGAAACGAAGTGCGCTTGAGGTGGCAAATTCAAATGTTTTCCCAATGTGTTATCAGCAAGTACTTGCAAGAAGTCTTGAAATGATATTGGTTGTGGATGTGTGCAGGCACCCTGGTGTTTTACAACCTTGGTTTATCCACCAGAGAATGTATCCTTCTTTGTGGTTTTTGTGGTCATCATGAAACCTCTATTTACTAGCAGCACCTCTGGAGATAAATTGTCTTTCAGCATGATTGACAATCAGTTAAAAAAATGTTATGGGACATTTACTTCTGCCTATATATGAGCCATCTAACTTCTATTAGGTTAGAAATTGTTGTGTAAATGCATTTCATGGTACTTTATGTTCTATTTGCAGTGTAGTCATTTTCAATTTCTGAAGTATGATCACTTGGATGTATTTATTTATTCATTTTTTGGAAATACAATATTAGATACAAATGTAAAACTCATGTCTTTAGACAACTTAAGTATTAAATTCACAATAAGGCACTTTTTTATTCAAGCACTATTTTAGATTTACAAACATATTAAAAATAAATGTTAAAATGAGTGAAAAGTTCAATAGTTTGAAAGTTTTTGCGATAGTCTGAGACTTTTTTTATCAAAAAAACTTTTTGGTAGAACTGCTTGAGGGGATGCTGAAAAATTTAATCAAACTTCAATAATTAACTGGTAAAGACTTTCTATTACGCAACGGTTTACTTTGGTCCTGTGCAATAACATCTGCAGATATATTGCCAACTTGTCATTTATTATCATCATAAAAGTCTGATCCACATCTATTGCAGATGTTGTTCATTACGATGATAAATAAGCTGAGTATTTGGGCTGCGATGCAACATTTAAACCTCTTAAAATGTGGATAGAACCAGTTGCCAAATTAATGAATTCCTCTGATGTGCCCAAACAACACTGTAGGTGACCTTCAATCATTTATAACGCCATTTAATGACAAATTTGGTATTCAATTTTTTATAGGAGGATTTTTTTTATTGATCAAATAAAATGAATCTTTCTTAAATAAGGGTTACCATATTTCAGCAATGTACTGATTTTAGAAGGTTATTTTATTGAATCTGTTTTGTACAACATTCTATAGATGAAGGAACACAACTATGTTTTGAACAAAATGGCAACTTTATCAACTTCTTTTGCACAAGATATCAACAAGATATCAATCACTGTAATGCCACTTGATTGTTGATATGTGCTGCTGACTATCCATGCTGCTGATTTATTTCACGCTGCTGTGTTCATTCGTACTCGTCTACTCACACAGACTTATGTTTGTGCTGCTGTTGTTTGATGTATAGTTTATGTACTACTAGTGCTTAGTGTATTCTTAGTTTAGCGTATTTCTTAGTTCATAGCTTAGATCCTATTACTGTTTTTCTTTTACAATTCATACTTTTGTTGGATGTAACTGGGACCCTGTGTGCACAATTCTGTTCTATCACATTCAACTTTAACTTATACAGGTTAGTCCCATTGAGCCTCGGGGACTCATTTACAAGAGAGTGCGTGTGCCACTTGTGATGAGAATGACAATAAAGAACTTTGACTTGACTTGAACAGAAACATTGTAAAGTTTTGTATTTTATATTCATCACAAACATTTTCTCTTGTTTTAGGGTATTATTCAGGATGTGAAGCTGATATTTGCTCCCAATGGCTACATCGCACAGTGTCCTAATCTCAATCGCAGTAAGTATTGTGAAATAACACCATCATCAACGAAGGGGAGAGAACCATGTCAGATGGAGATCACATGTTTGTTCTCCTTCAGAATCATGTCTTCACTTTATTATACTTCAGATTCAGTGCTGCCTACTTTCTGCTTGCCTTGTTTCCTAATGTGTTTGCTGTCAAACAAATTAAGATACAGGGTCACTGCTGCATTACTCTCTCTGTCACTGATCAATAAGGCAATCACACCCTGGTGCTTTAATATTGATACTAACACGACTACAAGCCCAAAGCAAAGAGTCCACAGACATTTTAAGCTTGGCTTTTGTTTACTTTGGCCACCATGTGTTGTGTTAAATGAATGCAGTGAAATGAATGCTTTCAATCTAGTTTGCTTAATACTTTCTGTCTAAATGCTTTTCTGGTGTTATTCCATTTTTCCCCCTCTTTCTCTTTTGATGCACCATTTGCCCGTTGAGCCTGTCCAACCTGCAGTGACTTTCTGAGCCTGGTGCAAGGCATCATGGACCTGCAGGAACTCCTCGCCAAGATGACCTTAAAGGTAATGACACAAAACAGCCCGTCATGCAAAATACCACTTTAAAAAAAGGGATGCCTAAATGTGGCAGTAAAACATTGGGTGGCTTTTAAAGTTTTAAGTGTATTGTGAAAAAAAAGCAGATTATACTAAATCTTCAAAAGAGTCACATCAACCAGTGAGTAAAACATCTTGTAATTTTTTGCTACCTCAAAGGATTTTATTTATTTATTTTACTTTAATGCCTTTTTTTTCATTTTAGCTCAAAAAATAAGTTTGCCATTTAAAATAACAACCTAATAAGGTTAAAGCTGCAATATGTAGTTTTTGAACACGCTGGCACTTAGAAACATTTTGAACAGAGACACGTTTCTGGTCCCTCCTCACTCAGAGCCATATATGACTCAGCTCCACCTCGCTCGCGCTGCAGCCTGGAATGCTCCGCCTCCACTACGTCCCGTCTCAGGCGCTGCAAAGTTCTGTGATTATATGTTAATAAAACGTTCTAAAAAATAAAATAAAAACATGGAGCACTGGTCCAGCAAAACAAAAACACCCTGAAATCTGCAGAGCTTCACGCAGCCACGTTGGACATGATTTAATTCGCTCGTGACTTCCTCATTTCTGTCAGTGGAGGTCTGGAGGAAGAAGCGATCACTTGACTTTTGGCAAAAAAACAAAAGAAAAGTCCAGAGCAGGGATGAAGAAGGGGGATTTAATACATTTGTGTCACATACAAAACAGTTTTGCATCGCTTTGCAATTATTTCAACGAGAACCTGCGTGGCCGCTGCGGGGCTCGCTGCGGGGCTCGCTGCGGGGCTCGCTGCGGGCTGACAGGCTGGGGCGTGGGTTGGGGGGGTCGTGGGTTAGGGGGTGAGAAGTGAGAAGCTTTGTTTTTATTGGCTGGTTAACCGCAGGGCACTTTGGTTTTTATAAATGCTTTTATTTCCACCGGGAGACGCCAGAGGACTATAGTTTTTTTCAGAGATTACCTGTCAAACATCAGTCTATCAGGAGCATGGACACAACAGGAGTCTTACTGGAGGTGGACCATCAAAAAATATCTAGCATCTGCATAAACCATATACATGAGCATATTATGGACATTTTGTGTTCAGGAATGTGATTGTATATGTGTGTGTGTGTGTGTGAGTGTGTGTGTGTGTGTGTGTGTGTTGTGCTTGAATGAGTGCTCTCAGGTGGATGAGGCAAGGACATCTCAGTAAGTGGCTATAGCATAATTTTCGGTGTAAATAAGGATGAGATGAAGACCATTACCCAACCGCTGCGTCGGTGCCTCTTCCTTCACATGAGCACAGCTCGACCTTTTGCCACCTGACCTCACTTCACATACGAGTCACAGCAGGGAGCATATAGTCATCTCCACCTCTAAATGGCGCTATGCCTATGCTGTGGAAAATTGAAGGATTCAACATGCAGTGAATAATTGCTTGCTCCATAGTTTGTGAAGTCGAGCGTCAAGGTGGGGTGAGATGACACTAAGCCCCCTGTGTATGTGGATAACCATGACGGATTTTCCATGTGTAACATTTTTACCTCCATATGTGAGGGGCATGTTGTGGCTGAAATTCCTAAAGCTTTACTTGGCATCAGTGACGTGCGGTGAGTAGGGATGGGAATTGTTAAGAAATTATCAATATCAATTACTTTATCGATATCATTTATCGTTTCAATTCCTTATCAATTCTGTTATCAATTATCATTGGGTTAGGCAAAAAATATATATAGTACACCATTTGTGTGCATGAAGTATTCAATGCTCTTTCACCAGAACAAAAATAGAACTTTTATGAAAAAATAATTCCTAATTAACATTATTAAGGGGCTGTCCATGGTTGGAATGGGTGAAAGGCTTCTATACAGTTGGACTTCTGTCTCTTCCTCAAAAAGTTCTTCTAGGGCTGTCTCTTTTTGCTGCTTTACAGGAGGCATCTGAAATTATTGACATAACCACAACTTGTAATTCACAAGTTTCAATTTTAAAATAGTGTAATAATCCATGCAATCTATCATCTTTCATTACAAAAAACAAAACTTACATAGTTATCATCTTCATCCTCTTCTGCCTCCCTCTTCGTCTCCCAGCTCTGCCAGCTTCAGAAGAAATTCACCATTAAAAACACTGAGCAGCAAAAAAAGCTCTCACAACAGAAAGAGGCTACAATGAAACACACTGAACAAAAATATAAAACAACACTTTTGTTTTTGCTCCCATTTCTACGGTGGCATTTTTAGGAGTGTTGTGTGTTAATATTGTCATCCTGAAAGCTAAAGCGGTGGGCTAGCAACAGACCAGCCTCTGAGCCAGCCAGACTCCGGCAATCCTCGTCAGCTAAATGTTATCAGAGAGTCAGAGTCAGAGTCAGAGAGAATTTATTGTCATTTGCACCGCATGTAGTACATGTGTTGAAAACGAGATTATGTACACAGGGTCCCAGTTACATCCAACAACAAATGCAAGAGAAATACAATAATAACATCTAGGATATTATCATGTTATTACATGAGATGGAGATTATATCATGTTATTACATGAGATGGAGATTATTTAAACAACACAGTGGAAGCAGTAAAGCAAAAAAGTAACAAGTGACAGGAACTGGAGGAGTTTAACGTTACGTGCTGCAACATTTAAACAGAGGAGGACGCTAGCTTGTTAGCTCCGCTTCCACCACCACGACGATGAAGCAACGTCACGAAGCAACGTGTTAAAGACGGTACATTTGTGCAAACTCACCTCATACGGAGTGGTCAAATGCTTCTCTCTGCATGTTAGAAGTATTTCCTCCCTTTATTGTAATTGACGCTTAGCATGTGTTGCAAGTAGACCTGGTTTCGTCTTCGCTTTTTCCTTGACGGCATGTTGATACGGCGCATGTCTGTGATGTCATCACGTAAATGCGTCACCACGTCGAGTCAGTAGAACGAGTCAGAAGAACGACTCAGAGAACCGATAAACTGAATCGTTAAGACAAGCAGCCTACAATTCCAGAGAATTGAACTCTAAAGAACCGGTTCTTTAAAAGAACCGGTTCTCGATTCCCATCCCTAGCGGTGAGGTTCATGGCTGGTGAGGCATTGTGCAGTTTTTTTTCGTGAGTATAATTTAAAAAAAAGGACAAAAAATGTTCTCCGCGTTTTGGCTTCTGTCTGCCATAGCTTCTTCAGCGCTTTGGATACTTTGGATAGCATTATTTTCTTCTTTTATAATACATGAACCCTACAGAGTAGTTTATTCACCATTTGATTGGCAGCAGTTAACGGGTTGTGTTTAAAATCTCATATCAGCAATCTTTACACATACAAACTGTAGCACACAAAAAAGCACATTTAATTTGGAGAAAAAATTATTTTAGTCTTACTTTTACTTATAAATTAAATTAAACTATAACAAAATCTATTTTTATTTTACAGAAAAGAGCTGTGAGAATTATTACAAGAAAGCCTTAATGTCATCTATCTAATATATTATTTAAACAACTCAAAGTACTGAAGTTTTATGATTTGGTGGACTATAATATTTTGTTAGTAATAGAACCCTCAAATGTTCAAATGTATTTTGTTAAGAGAGAAAGCTGCTAGTCTAAAGGGAACTGAATTTTTTGCAAAGCCAAGGTATAGGAACTAGTTTGAAGGGATGGTTTATTTCAATACAGGGAGTTAAATTGTGGAATGGTTTAGGAAATTATGTTAAAGATGTAAACTCTGTGCTTATGTTTAAAAATGATCAAAACTAAATTGTTAACAAAATATTAAAACTTTTAGTTAAGTGTTTAATGTTCTAGATATTTGTAGATTGTGAAAAGTTACTCTTTTTGCTCTGTTTGCGCTGTCACTTTTCCTCCTGCAGCGCGAGGCTGAAGCAGAACACTGTAGCCCCGCCTCCAGAGGCTGGCCGCATATGTGTGGATGTAACTGGACAACTTCACAGCCGTTTTATGATCGCTCAGCGCACACATACAGTTTTAGACAAAAACACGAGACATTATATTCACCAGCTAAACTATAGAAATGTACAGTAGTTTATAGAGCAAAAGTATTTGGACATTTTAATAGCGACATAAAAGAGTCAGCAGCTCACTGCAGCTCAGCCGAGTGATTGCGCAATCTGAAGTCAAGCAGCCGGTGCCTCTGCACACGTCTGCACGTCTCTGCTGTTTGAAAGCTAAATAAGAAAAATCGGTGATTTTGACTAAAAAATAACTTAAAACTGGTTTAGTTTTTAGTAAAATAAGTTTATAGTACAATTCAAAGGATAAATACAATAATTACATTTATTTTTTCAATTTACATTTTTTTCTTTCCATTATGACAGGGGAGGCGTGGCCTCACTTGCCTCCCCTTACCGCACGTCACTGCTTGGCATTAAAACAACTGCTTTAATTGTTTCTTGTTAAGTTTTCAGACTCAGTCCTGACCACTTTAATTACCTCAAAGAACTAATAAAACTTAAATATCTGTAAAACTTGATCTTCATTAGTGAGGAAGTATTAGGGAAGGTGTTAGAGTTGCATTTGGGCCTAAACAATCAGATCCGGTCCGACCCTAGACCGTAGGCATTTTTTCCAAGCCCGACCCGACTAATTAATTGTAATTACAGGCCTGAACCCGAAAAATAAATAAATAAAATAGATAAAATAAAAAATAAATAAAGCTTTTACTGCTTTTGTAAGCAAATCAGTTTGATATTATAGTTTTTAAAAACGTAACGAAAGGAAGATATAAGATTTATTTTTTATTAACAAGTCATCAAATCGATATTAACATACAAAACAGATAGCCTAAAAAAAAATCACCTCTAAAGATAGGCTATTACACAAATGAACAAAAATATAATTAGAGCAAAAATATTTGGAAAAATAGGACAAAGCTATTTTAATTGAATGCTCTGCTCGCTTTGGCTTTTGTAGCTTCAGGCGCTGCAACTTCTTCCACCACAGATAACAGCAGGGTTCGGAGCGGGACGCGCGCATCCGATGATCCGGTTGTCCATCTGAAGCTTAAAACAACTTTTTTTTTTTACAGCTTTCAACCACAGGTTGCACCTGAGCGTGCACCTGACCTGACACACATCAGCAGGTTTCACTGTGCTGGCTTTGTAGAGACTTCTAGTTGTAGCTTTTGTTTAATACTTTCCATTATGTCCATTATGTCTGCTCCATTATGTCACTTGTTGTGGGTCAACTGTAAATCCTCAGATGTGTGATAAGAGCAAAGGGTGGGCGGGGCCACATGCGCAATTAAAACTGCATCAAACACCCGAGCCCGACACGGCCCTCCCATCAAGCACATAACTTTTGCCTTCGGGTCAGGTCAGGCTGGGTCTTTTGGCCATAAATCGCAGCTCTAGAAGGTGATACCTGTTGACTGAATGTGTGTACCTCTTTAAATCTGAAGCAACATTTGTATACACATACACACACATAATATATCTATCTATCTCTATCTATCTTTATCTATCTATCAATCTTTTTTTTTTTTTTAACTGCTTAAAGTTTCCAGAGGTTGGCACTACAACCTCTCCTTTATACTGACTAGTTTTAAACAGTTTTTCATTGTCATTGTGTGTTTTCTTCTCTAAAGCTTTTGTTTTGCATTTAAAAGCTTTTATTTTGCATTTAAAAACGAATAGAAATAAGATCATAGGATTAACACTGATAAAAGGTAAGGTTGACAGAAATAAGTATTTTTTTTCTGTCAGTTTATTAATATAAAAAAATGGTTGAGGAGATTGTAATAATACAGTAAATAGTAACCACTAAGTACTGTACACACATGTCCTCATCTAGGACTTTTATCTTATCTCTAAAGTATAAAAGCAACTTCATAATAGCTGATGTTGATAGATCCCCCCCC
>JBBPBX010008075.1:10779-21722 GCA_038048925.1 Garcialebias charrua
AAATAAAATAAAATAATAAGCACAAAAAGTAACACAGGAAAATAACTATTACAACTGTTCACTGTTTTAAAGCTGTAAACTCACATTATTCATGAATGGAAAACTTTTTTTGAGTCCATATAAAATCATTTTTTTATAGCCTATAGAGAGTTTATTCTAAGTTCAGAGTAAGTGTGAGACAAGTAAGGAATATTTCTGTGATGCTCAAATGCATTCTTACCATTGGTTGCAATTTGAATATACTCTAACACTCTGACCTATGAGCTTTCAATTCAAGATGGTCAAAGTGCTTTTTATATTTTTTAATGGAATATAGCTAAACACTTATGTTATCCTACTGCTGCCATTGAGGCAAAAGGACCCACAAGGCCTCTGTCTTAAACTGCAGCCCTGTGAGTCAAGGACAGCATGGGAGCTGACTACAGCCTTGGTCATCATCTATCCCATCATATTTACCCACTTATTCCTTTTCGGATCACAGGGGGTCCCTGGTGTCCATGTCCATCAATCACTGTGCAACTCTACTGGGGACACCCTTGACAGGTTGCAAGTCCATCACAGGACCACATAGAGACAAACAACCATTCACTCTCTCACTCACACACACCTAGAGACAATTTAAAGTTACCAATCAGTCTAACATGCATGTTTTTGGTCTGTGGGAGGAAGCCACAGTACATGTAGAAAACCCACACATGCAAGGAGAGAACATGCACACTCCACCCAGAAAGGTCCCAGGTCGGGCTTTGAACTGGGTAACACTTGCTGAGAGGAGGCAGCTCTACCAACTGGCCCACCGTGCTATATGCATAACCTTGGCTATTATTAAAATCAAACTAAATGCTTCATGGCATCTCAACAGTTTCATAGTAAATATTGTTTTCTTTGTCCTTCAGATGAGCAACAATATGAATAAAGACCTGATATTATAAATGTGTCTTCACTAGCATTTTTCCTTGTATTTTATCCTATTAGTATTTTATTATTTCACGTCTCTTTCCTGTGTGTATCAACAACATGAGTCACGTGTGGCTGTTAGCCTTTGGCTTTTTTCTGCCAAATCCTGGTGTCATTTGATGCTCTGGTTGTACCGCTAGGTAGGATATTCCTTTGTGGTGCCTCAAGGCAGACTCCAAGCTTTTGAAACATGGTTTCAAAGGTTTTCTTTTGAGCTCTGATGGGACACATCTCTAACATTCATAACGCATGTGGCATTTCAGATTGGGCTTCTTTACCAAAAATAAAATGCCTCAGGGACATGTAGTGTTTTGTGTTGTCCCTTATCGTAAAGTGGAAAGGGGGAATTTGAAATACCCTCTGAATTGAGGTAGACCGTCCCTTTAAGCTGGTTCTGAATTGTGGTTTGATGAATATCTCTGTCCCTTTGAGATTGGTTACATTTAAATGTATGTAGGGGTATTCTTAAATGGCAATAACTCTTCAAACTATTTGTTCATATCAAGTCCTTCCACAACATTTCACTGGGATTAAAGGAAGCACTTTTACTTAATTATTTAAAAATAAAAATAAAAATCTCCTCCAATCATTATTTGGAGGAACAATAGCTTTGATTAGGGTCTTGCAGAAAAAAACAAAGTGTATTCATCAGGCCTTACATTCATTAATTCAACCTTTATTTATACAGGCTAGCCTCATTGAGTCACGGGGACTCATTTACAAGAGGGACCTGTCTCACTCACACCAAACAACCATCCACTCTCACACTCACATCTAGGGTCAATTTAGAGTCACCAATCAGCCTAACATATGCTTGAGTGGAATGTTTTGTTTAGTTTTTTTGCCAAGAATGGAAACTGTTGCTTACAACAAAACATATCTTTAAGGGGCCGTTTACACGGCGCACATTTTGAGTGAAACTCTGCGGTTCTGCTGATCGTTTACATGACACCACTAACCCCCCCTCTTTGAATCTGAAGGTTTCTGAATCCACCCTCCAGAGTGGAGGTTTTTTCGCTGACCCCCCATTGATAACATAAACATATCCCGCTGAGCTTTTGTTTGAACCACATGCGTGCACGCACAAGCGGACAGCCGGCATTTCTATCAACAACAATGGCGGTGGACACACACCGCTTTCTGAACTACGACTGATGGAATATATTTTGAGTATCATATTTACCGTATTTTCCGTTGTATAGGTCGCACCTTTTTATGGTTTTTTTCAAGGCCTGCGACCTATACACCAGTGCGACCTATATATGGCTTGTTATCACTTTCGGTGAAACAAATTTTTAAATCCAGCTCATTTCACAATTACGTTCATT
Source organism: Garcialebias charrua (assembly GCA_038048925.1). Taxonomy (NCBI): domain Eukaryota; kingdom Metazoa; phylum Chordata; class Actinopteri; order Cyprinodontiformes; family Rivulidae; genus Garcialebias; species Garcialebias charrua. The sequence continues at coordinate 13,065 of JBBPBX010008075.1, forward strand.
TATTAAGGAAAAGTTCAGCTCAGACATATATTTGCTATAATTTTTATCAAAAAATAATTGTTTTTAAGCGTTAATCTTCTTTAAAGCCTTGCTGTGCGCTCCTGTGGCAGACATTTGCAGTAGAGTTAAACGTAGGTGCGACCTATACACCGGTGCGACCTATCTAGGGATTTTTCCAATCTATTGGTGATAATTGGACAATGCGACCTATACACAGGTGCGACCTATGCACCAGAAAATACTGTAATTAATCTACACCTGAATGTAGCTGCAACTGTGTTGGAAGAGACACAGTCTGATCCAGTTCTAATATCACTGTTTATTAAACGAGGCATATTTCACGTGCCACGCTGCAATATAACATACTAAATGTGCTAAATAATAACCGTTTAACAATAATAAACAATATGTATGTTAGCGTGGCAGATATATAAAGTTATCTGAGCTAAATGAAGCTGTCTGGACTTGTTACGTCATTTAAACTATGCGTAACATGTTGCGTGTTACTAAAGTTGAAAATGAAGACACCAGGTTTATTTTGTATTTATTTATTCAACACCACAAACTGTACGTCACACAGACACTGAGAAGTAAACTGAACACTATTAAAAACATGTTAACTGAACTGTAACTATGTTAATGAACTGGACTCTGCTCTGTTTTCATCCTGGATACTGGACCCATCCGAACTGGTCCGACAGCTTCTCGACCTCGCAGGAAAAAAAATAAAAATAAAAACTCAGTTGGTTGTTTTGTGATCAAAGTAAACACAAGCAAACATTATTAAGAACGTTGATTTACCTGCTGTAAATCAGTTGCTTATCACGGACTAAAGTCCGACGTCGTTGACTTGGTTCTGGTCCGATCAGCGACTGGTGTGGAGCTTGTTAGATGACGCGGCCCCGCTTGGCATCAAATCTGTCGACTCTTATCCAAATTCCAGCTTTAACTTGTTGTTAAGTTGTTGTTAGCTGAACTTTTAGCCCCAGAGAAAAGCAGACTGACTGAGGCAGCACGCATGCGCATTAGGTGAAGTTTCAAAAATTCATAGCACCATCTAATGACCCGGCATGGTAACTACAGTAGATTCATGAGGCCGGGGGGGGGAGGATTCCAGCAGATGCATGTAAACACAAAATTTGCCTGTGTCAACCAGGATCTTTTCCTCTAATTGACATACGCAAAAACCTACGTTTCCCCCCATCGTGTCCGTGTAAACAGGGCCTAAGGCTAATCTTCAAAACCTTCTACCAACAGCTGTTTAGTTTGTATACTTGTTGCAAAATGTTGATGTGGGCCTTTGTTACCTGCCATGCAAATGTTGTTGACCAGTGGTCTTCTGATGAAGAATGTTGGTTAGTGTTAACTAGGAGAGGCAATTAGTTGCTTTATGACTCTATGCATTTGACCCACTTCACATAATAATCTGTCAGCTGTGCAACAAATGGAACATTAGCAGGCTCATGGTTGTTTTTGTGAAAAATATACTACACTAAGCTTTCTGAACTATGATACTATTATAATTTTTATGTACCGTAGTTAAGAGCTATTTTGAGTGTCATTTTTGTAGAGTTATATGTTGCCGAGCTTTATTATGCATGAAACAAATATACAGTAATACAATAATTTGTGACTTCACAGAGCTCCGTGTCAAAAGAAAATGTGAATATTTTAACGTGTAAAGATCCAACACAGTAAAGTACAGTGCATACTGACATCTGTCAACAGTTTTACTCACCTCATTGTGTATAACACATCTGCTCTATGTTTAATAAGATGAAGGTTAGGTGACACTGCTCAGAGTGTTGTCCTATTTGAGATGGCATATTATAGTTTATAATAATCACATCAGATCTTTCAGCTCTAGAAATACAGTAATCAAACAATCTGAAGAGAACCTACAACACAGTGTCCTTCAATTCAGTTCAATTTAGTTTATTTATATAGTGCCAATTCACAACAAAGTTGTCACAGGGCACTTTACAGAAACATCCACATACATAGAAAGGCCAATTAATAAAGTTATTTATCTAAGGAAGCCAGCAGACTTGTTGAATCTTCACTTCATCACAGTCTCCCATCCTCAGCAAGCACAGTGACAACAGTGGAAAGGAAAAACTCCCTTTTAAAATGAAGAAACCTCCAGCAGAACCAGACAACAGCGACAATAGACTTTCCTTTGATAATCAACAATTGACAATCATAAGAGAGGCATACAGATTTTTTAACAAGTTAAAAAAAAAACATGTTAAAATAGCAAAACAGCTAGATTATAAGGCAAATGTAGAAAACTAAAAACAGGAACATGTCTGCATTGGTTTTTGCCAGGATTCCAACATATTCTTAAAGCCATTTAGAGAGGTCAAGGTCGAGAGCTTTATTTATCACTATCTGAATGCAATGCAACATCAGAGCAAATGCAATCTTCAGACATGGGAAACAAGGCCATGAGAATGTTTTTCATTTGTTTATTGTATACTGGTGTAATCTAAACAATGAGGGTTTTTAAACCTTTGTGGGTTTTATGGGCACCATTATTTCCCTTTCTGTAGTCTTATGAAGTTGGCTTTTTCACTATGTTGATTTTGTTCCACAAATGTTTTACCGGTATATAACGTTCAAATTTCAAAAACATTACTCTTATTTAGTTAAGAGCTTTAAATATAGACATACAATTATAAGCATGGGAATTTGTTGATAACACTTGATAATAGTAGATGTTTTTATTTTCCTTTATGATAATTTTTCTTTTATGTAAGTAGAGTCGGTCAGTGACGTTTGAAAAACTCAGGTTTTATTTACTTTGTATATATTTGTTTGTTTATTTTTGTTTTATTTCAATTTATTTCATTCTAACTATTTTGAAACAAACCATAACTTAATGTAGTAATTATCCAACACTCAAAAAAGTACGGCAATAGAACAAGTGTGTTTAAATACTTTTATATATTTTTTTACATGTTGATAAATTTGTCAGTTCAATTTGACTGATGCCATGAACATAAATAAACCATTCACAGTGTGTGGCAGCTGTCAAAACATTAAATAATAGAAGCTGGTGCTGGAAAAACAAGATAACTGAGTTACACATTTATCATCAAAATGAGGTTCCAAATAAATACATTTGCAAACTTTAATTTCACTTGGGCAGCACGGTGGCACAACTGGTAGAGCTGCTGCCTCTCAGCGAGAAGGTTGCCGGTTCAAATCCCGGTCCGGGGCCTTTCTGGGTGGAGTTTGCATGTTCTCCCCGTGCATGCGTGGGTTTCCTCCGGGTACTCCGGTTTCCTCCCACAGACCAAAAAACATGCTTGTTAGGCTGATTGGTGACTCTAAATTGACCCTAGGTGTGAGTGTGAGAGTGGATGGTTGTTTGGTGTGAGTGAGACAGGTCCCTCTTGTAAATGAGTCCCCGTGACTCAACGAGGCTAGCCTGTATAAATAAAGGTTGAATGAATGAATGAATTTATTGAATGCATATGTCTTATTTTACTTTTTGTTTTGTTTTGTTTGGAAAAACAAACAATTAAAAAAGCCTACTCCAAAACCAAACAATTTGTTTACTGACAGTAGCATATCGCAAGGATCAATAATGTGTGTATGACACATGTTCAGTTGTATGAATTTAGAATTGTGTAGTAAGATATAGTTCCTGCAAGAAAACTGTAGAATCTGAGCTGACCCTGGTAGGAGCAGCCCCACCTGCTGCACCCTGCCGTGGCACACTGCCTCACCACACATTTGTCATTTAGGAATGTTAAGAGACTGCAGAGAGAGTTGAGCATGAAATAAGTTGAAGACGAAGGGCTGATGAGGGCGCAGAAACAGAGGAGGGGTGAGGCAGAGTTGGAGCTGTCAGTCCCATCTGTCATCTCTCAGTATAGCCTGAAGTGAGGAGCTGGAGCTGAATGATGATCAATGATTATTCTGTGTGCCCTTTAAAGAGATGGCTCTAGGTGGAGCAGCTCTCTGTTGTGCCAGAGGACAGGGGGTGGGGGTCTGGGTGATGGGGCAAACTTTTGGTGTACACTTCTGAAAGGCTTTTGTTATTCTGTCCACAGTTAAATTATGCTGAGTCTAGGCTGACCCAGCTGGAGGGCTGTCACTGTGAGAGGACCTGCAACGTCAATGGCCTTGTGTACCGAGACAAAGAGTTGTGGGTGGAGCCCAAAAACTGCAGGAACTGTGCATGTAAGGTGAGTGTAAACGTTTTACTCACAACTAAAGAGAGACACGTGCATGTTTATATAATGTGTGTGAGCATGTACTGTATACTGTACAGAAATAGGACTGTTTCAAAGGGCCAGACCAATGAACCGTCCATCTACTGTATTATCTTTACAAGTGCCTTCTTTTCTGGGTCATGGGGGGTCCCTGGTGCCCATGTCCAAACCTCATTGTGTGAAAAGCAGGGGACACCCTGAACAGGTCCATCCACTAGTCCATTGCCTGCCTTCTCAGAAACAGATGTCGGACGGTGAAGTTCATGTGCAATAATCCAGGTATATACAGTAATCCAACAATGTTCAGTAAGGTCATCTGGACAGTTTATTTTTTATTTTACATTTCTTACTTTTTACTTTGGTGCTTTGAACCACTTTGGCATGACTGTCTCAGAGGAGTTGACGGGGGGAGAGCTCGCCCCGGAGGCCATCTTAGCATCAGCGAACTTTTTTCCCACTATGGAGCATGCTGTTGTTGTGGGAATCAGTTTGGTGGCTCCTCAGATCGAAGAAGTCCTTTGGGTAAAGGACGAAACGTCTCAGCTTGAAAAAGAAACCACCCAGATGACCTGACTGAACCTTGTTGGAGAACTTGAACTTCACCACTGATTTCAGTAAACCCTTGAAAGACCAAATTTAGCAAAAATCACAACATTCTGTCCTTTTTTTTTTTTTTTTTTTTTTTTTTACTATGATGTCCCAGCAATTATACCTTACAAAATGGTTTTGGATTCTACCAAAATAGTTTTTTCTTTAAGACTGTATAATAAGGGCAGCACCATGGTGCAACTGGTACAGCTACTGCCCCTCAGCGAGTAGGTAGCCAAGGTACAAATCCCGGCCTGGAGACCTTTCTGGGTGGAGTTTGAATGTTCTCTATGTGCAGGTGTGGGTTTTCTCCGGGTACTCTGATTTCCTCTGATTTTCCATGTACCTTTGTATGTTGAAATTGTCCTAGGTCTGCATGAGAGAGTGAATGGTTGTTCGTCTCATTTGTCTCTTTGAGTCCCTGAAATGGACTTGCAACCTCTACAGGGTGTACCCAACTTCTTGAACAGTGATGGCTGGACATGGGCACCAGTGACCCCCACAACCCAAGAAGGAAGAAGTGGGTAAAATATAATGGATGGATGGATGGATGGATGGATTGTATAATATTGAACAGCCTAGTTGGCAGAAAGTGGGTACACATTAAAAAGGCAAAAACAACACTGATGACTAAATAACCTTTAAAACAGTTTCAGTATCAGACATGGATGACATCGAATGTTGTGGCAGCATCTGACAGTGGATTTGTTATCTGTAATGGATGAACAACACAACCCATACCTTTCTAGATGCTTACTATTTGCCTTCATTGCTCCTCACTTTTAACTTTTTATTATTTCTCTTTATATCTCCAGCCCACCCCACTTAATACTGTAGGTGTACTTTAATAAGCTTCCTTGCCTGCCTGTCTCTATGGACTCATGCATAGGGGCAAGACTTAAAATGTGTTGAATCAGACCCTTACGAGCCCTGTGGAATTTGACTTGCTGCATCATTGCACATCAAGCACAGGAAGAGTTGAGTCAGTCTGGTTCCTTCCACTGACATACCATTAACTGATAACCGCAACGTCCCTCGAGAATCATTTCTGATGACTCATGAAATGAAGAGGCACTCGCAGAGATGACCTGAGGCTGATATCATTTCTGATGACTCATGAAATGAAGAGGCACTCGCAGAGATGACCTGAGGCTGATATCTCAGCCTCACAAATGAAGGCAAGTCTTCAGGGCAAGAATAACTATCTGATATCAACAGGCTATGCAGTCAGGCAATCAGTGTCAAAGACTAATTATGTGAATGCTTATTAAGCATTCACCCTACTGTGATCCATGTTTATTCCGTATGATTTTCGGCATCTTTCTCATTCCATAATTCCTGTGCTATTTTAACAAGTAACCACTTGTATTGTCTGTCCAACAGATCTCACTTGTAAATGAGTCCTCGAGGCTCATTGTGACTTATCTGTTTAAATAAAGGTTGAATGAATGCAAATGAATAATTTGATGTATACATCTTTCTTGTCCCACAGTTATTGTACTATTTCAACAAATCATAAATCAAAACATTCAGCTCTTTCAGGATACTCCTGCTATGACTTTTGGTATTGGTGCAACTTTAGATTTTTGAAAGATTTAGCCTTTTCTGCCATTATTTTTTCTCATAGAAAATGAATTGAACTAATTTTACATCCTTCAAATCTGTAAATCTGTTTAAAACCGTTTACTGATTTTTTTTTTTATAGATAAATTCCACTTTTTGCTCATTTCTGTTTTTTCCCCCCAGCCTAATTTGACAAGCATATTCTTTCTGCTGACTTCTGATAATTTAAGCTTGTTCAGATATCTTTTTATTAGCATTTTCTAACTAATTTTGACTGATTTAAGATCAATCCAAATTTTCTGTGGTAATTTATTCAACTTTCAACCAAATTAACTTATTTCTTATCATTTAAGCTTGCTATGCTCCGTTCAGCTTGAATATGCTAGTTTCAATTTTTGTCTGTTGTTTCAGCTACTATTTAGATTTTTTTATGCTAATTTTAGTTTTTTTCAGCTCATTCCAAATTATTGAGCTCATTTTGGCTCTTTCAACTTCCTTCTGGTAGTTTATGCTTCTCTATGCCTTTCAGCTACTTTTCAGTCTTTTTTAATTTACGGTAGCTACTTTCAACCTTTATTAGCTAATTTCAGCTGTTCTGTAATAATCATTCACACTGCATTTTTGCAGAAAATTCAATGTATCTAGTTAGTTTTCTTTTTTTTTTGCTAAATACAATACATTTAGTTTTACATTTATGTTCTTATTGCATCACGTTTCAATAATGGATTCATATCTACTAATATTCCTTTTAACATATACTGTATTATCCATCCATCCATGTTCTTCCGCTTATCTGGGGTCGGGTCATGGGGATAGCAACCTAAGTAGGGAGGCCCAAACTTTCCTCTCCCCAGCACATTGGGACCAGTTCCTCCAGGGGAATCACAAGGCGTTCCCATGCCATCTGAGAAACATAGTCCATCCAGCATGTCCTGGGTCTTCCTCTGGGTCTCCTCCCAGTGGGACATGTGTGGAACACCTCACCAGGGAAGCATCCAGAAGGCATTCTAACCAGATGCCCGAGCTACCTCAACTGGCTCCTCTCGATGTTGAGAAGAAGTGTCTCTACTCTGAGTCCCTCCTGGACGGCCAAGCTTCTCACCGGATCTCTAAGGGAGAGTCCAGGCACCCTGCAGAAAAAAATCATTTAGCAGCTTGTATCCGTGATCTATCTGCCTATCAATCTCTCTCTCCATTTTTCCCCCATTCGTGAACAAGACCCTAAGATATTTAAACTCCTCTACTTGGGGCAGGACCACCATCCCAATTTCCAGCTCAAGACCATGGCTTCAGATTTGGAGGCACAAATCCTCATTCCAGTAGCTTCACACTCGGCTACAAACTGCTCCAGTGAAAGCTGTAGATCATGAAGCCAACTGGGCCACATTATCTGCAAAAAAAGAGACACAATCCTAAGGCCACTAAAATGGATCCCCCCAACACCTTGGCTGCGCCTAGACATTTTGTCCATAAAAGTTATGAACAGATTCAGTGACAAAGGGCAACCTTGGTGGAGTCCAACAGTCAGCGGGAACGAGCCAGACTGACTGCTGGCAATGTAAACCAGGCTCTGACACTGGTCATACAGGAACCTAACGTCCCATATCAAAGGGCCTAGTACTGCAAACTCCCGGAGTACCCTCACAGGATTCCCAGAGGGACGCCGTCAGACACCTTCTCCAAATCCACAAGGCACATGTAGAATTGTTGGGCAAACTCCCGCGCACCCGCCACAATCCTGCTGAGGGTGAAGAGCTGGTCCAGCATTCCATGACCTGGACAAAAACCACATTGCTCTTCCTGAATCCGAGGTTCGACTATCCAATGTACCCTCTTCTCCAGAACCCCCAAATAGACCTTAACAGGGAGGCTTAAGAGTGTGATCCCCCTGTAGTTGGAAAACACTCTGGGCCCCCCTTTTTGAATAGGGAGATCACCACCCTCGTCTGCCAATCCAGGAGAACTGCCCCCAATATCCACGCAATATTGCAGAGTCATGTAATTCAACACAAGCCACAACATCCAGAGCCTTAAGGAACTCCGGGTGAATTTCATCCACCCCTGGGCCCTGCCACCAAGGAGCTTTTTAACCACTTTGGTGACCTGAGCACTAGAGATTGGTGAGCCCGACCCAAAATCCCCAGGCTCTGCTTCTTCAATGGAAGACATGCTGGTAGGATTGAGAAGGTCTTTGAAGTACTCTGTCCACCGACCCACAACGAACCAAGTTGAGGTCAGCAGCACATCATCCCCATTCTAAACAATGTTGTTGGTGCCAAGAACA
>JBBPBX010008075.1:35851-49215 GCA_038048925.1 Garcialebias charrua
ATATTAATATGGACCCCCCTACATTTACCATGAAATATTAATTCACCCAGCACTCTTTCTATTTCTTCATGAACAAATCCATTCCACTTGATTAATAGGAGAATACTCAAACCACTAAAAATCCACTCTGGGTTTTCTTGGTTACAACAACTCACCGCATGCAGAGTTTCTGCTGAGTCACTTGGCTTGGCAGGACGCTCACCTCAGAGGTTTTGTTCTTATTTGTTGACAAGGCAGGGAAAGGCGGGGGAGACACCTCTGTGTTGTGTGCTAGCTTAGCGCTACGTTAGTACTGGCACTTGTTGACCGGGGCGGGAGAGGTTTAGGACACAGTGGTTTAGGATGCGAGAGAAACGGAGTGCTACATTTGTAGCGTCATAGCTAGTGCATTTGAATTGCACGCCGCTAGCATAGCATTAAGCTAGATTCATACTCGACGCGTCGCGCAGCACGCGAGGGTGCGCGCTCCAAAAGTGACGCAATTTCACAGTCCCCGCCCCTGCGCGTTGGCCTCGCGCGTGGGACTGCGCGTTGGCCTCGCCCGTGGGATTAGCGTGTGTCGTGCACCTCTGAATTTTTGAAACTCCGCAAGCCTATGCGCGCGCGGTGGGCGCTACGATTTGATTGACAGGTCCACACCCGACAGCCTTCACCCTCTTCACGCCGGAGCCTGCAGCTGTTTGCGCCGCTGTGGTCGTGGAGACGGAGTCGCGACGCATGGAGGAATGTTTTGTGACACAAATGTATTAAATTCTCCTTCGTTCCTGATCTGGAGTCGGACTTTTCTTTTGTTTTTTCGCCAAAAGTCACGTGATCGCTTTCTCCTCCGCTGACTCCATGCATTAAAACCGCAAATAAAGACAACAGTTCAGCACGCGAGCGGAAAGCTATTTGTTTTTGTTGTGTGATTTCAAACAGTTCTTCTTCTACGGTAGATTTCTTCTTCTACACCTTTCTTGCAACATATGCACAGGTTTTAGAGGGTACTGCCTCCTGCTGGTCCGTAAAAGAACAGCACTTTGCCATGCGCCGCCGTGGGACAACTATAAACACAGAGGCGACACTGTAAACGCATTTCGCCGCACGGCACAGTGCACGCGCAGCGCGCGCATGGCGCGCGCGCTCCAGCCTGCGTACCAAAGCGCAAGTCTAACTCAGCCTTTACAGTAGCGCTGGCAGTTGTAGACAGGGAGGTGGGGGGTGGGGGGGATTTTGGTTTGAGATTTTGCTCTAAAACAGCTTTTGAATCAAGTGTTTACTTACTTAGCTAAACTTAGATGTTAAATAGTTAAAATACACCAGAATGCAGGAAATGGCATGCTTTATTCAAAATTTTCTGGGGGAGGACCCCAAAACCCCCACCCCCCAAACCAGTGTGTCCTCCCCACATTACAAATGTTTCTGACATCAGTGTTTGTATGATTTTTTAAAGCACAGTAGGAAGACTTTGCAAACATTTTCTTGTTTAACACCGATCTATAAATAGTGACTTGAGCTGTGCATTTTTTGATTCATAACTGAAGGAGGCTGTTCTTCGAAACATTGATTTTTTTTTTCTCCTCCATCTCTGCCTCCCTCTGAATGGCGCCAATAAATGCTACCTACAACTCTTACAAAATGTCTGTGATGGAAACTTTCTGAAAAACATTCAATTTTTGATTTTGTTTTGTTACTTCTTAGAATTGTAACAGATAAAAATAAAAATCTGTGTAGTTATTATTATTATTTTTTAAGAATGGGAGCTGACTTTGGAATAAAATAATTAATTTTGCATTATTTTTTTTTGTTCAAAATATACAATTTTAACATTCAAATAGCATGTTGGAGTGAAATAAATTTATTTGATTAGATCAGATTAGATCAGATTCAACACAACTGTAATGATACCTTGGAAATATTTGTTCAGTGTTAAAAAAATATATATTTTACATTTTGATGCCTCCTCTGCCCACTGCAGCACACTTTGTTACCATCTTGGCGTCCACACCCACATTTATTTTTCATTATGGAGTGCACTTTTCAAATGAAGAATGGTACATCGAGACCATTTTTTTTAATAAACATTAATCAGCATCATTTTTAGATCTGGACATTTGCTTCAGATGTTTTCTGCTTGATGAGAAATTATGTGCATGTGTCAAACTATATTTAAAAATTCTGCTTTAGTGCTCTTGAGATGAGTTAGAAACGTTGTCTCCACAAACTTCCTGTAGTTCCATTATCTTTCTATTTCCAAACAACGACTTTAAGGTATAATAAATAGCAGAATCCTGATGACTGACTCAGACAGATAGACCCACTTCAAGACTCATTGCTACATCTTCCTGCTCACGCAGTGGATTTGTGTGTTTGCATGCATATATACCAAAGGCAATATGCTGGTGATCCTGTATTGAACGCCTTTTTTGATTATACCAAAGGCAGAGCTTTTATATTTGTGCTAATTTTAAACACAGACATGAGACTCCCTGTCATTCAGAATAAATAACACAATCACAGGTGTTTTTATGCGTTTTTAATTTTAATTTTATTTATTTGACAGTGATACGTGTGTGTTTTTGCGTCTTCAAATAACTTTTCACTGCCTTGAGTGAACACATTTCATGGCTCTCTTTGTTTTCTCTCTTTCAGGTTACAACTTCTGCGCAGAGGGACTCATTTGTGGAGAAAACTCTGAGTGTAAAAACAGGAATACTAAAGCAGAGTGTGAATGCAGGAGCGGCTATGCTTCCATCTACGGGGATTCAACGTACTGCGAAGGTACGACTTTAAATTACTCAGCGCAGGATGGGCAGAGGCTCGTGTGGCTGACAAAATATATATTAGCTCAGATTTAAAAAGAAAAGCTGTGCGGATAGCAGTGGGCGAGAGCGTTTAATTCATTTTCCAGGGATTTTTTGAGGGCTGTGAGATTTGTATATGACATGATGATGACTGGCTGTAAAAAGAACAAATAATGCTTTAAGAAAGCATAATTGTGAACCTGGATGTGAGAAAACAAACTCGTGTTTTGAGGAAAGTCGGTGAAATTTGAATTGAGGTGCTTTAAAAAAAATGGAAATGTAACCAGTCTTAGGGGTTCATGAATATTTTATGCTTTAAACATGTTGTTCAAGAGTTTTTTGTTGGCTTAATGTCCTAATAATACTTATTGCTACAGCCAGTCTTTTACTAAATGATAGGTTTGAAATAGACTTTGGTTTCATGTTAACCAGTCGGTCATTTAATAATAGTAATGCATAGTTTTCGTGCTCAGCTGGATTTCCCATGAACAATGTGTTTGCAAGCTGGCTTTCAGACTCTTACAAGGAACAGTTCAGTTGCCTTTCAGCAGAATGAGCAGACGTAAACCTTTCAGAGTTATGTTTTGGATTCAAGGGTCAGCTTGTGTCTTTTTAGATATACACTTTGGCATACTTCTTAATATCTTGAGTAAATTTAATTTTGCTTTGCTGCATTCAAGTTGGTGACCTTGTTCAACACTTGTGGCTACTACAGATCTTGCTTACGAGACTTTTTTCTAGACAACATAGCCTGGATTTAAGAGTGCTTCTTGCTAATTTTTGTAAAAAAAAGTCACCCATCAGGGGTTTTCTGTGTGTGGATTGTTAGCTGAATAAAAGCCCCACATTATGGGGACTGGAAGCGCAGATTACTTGAGATGAAGCCAGTGGCTTTATTTGATTAAGAAGCTTGGAAGCATCATCGTGCGGATTGAAGGATTTGCTCTGTGTTTGGTGCGGTTGTCTTTGGATCATAGCCACACAAGTCTGACTTCAATAGGCATTTTCAGCGCCTGGCGTCGCAGTGAGCCTTCCAGCCTGTCAGCATCCATTTGAACTGGATCAGAGGTTTTCCCAGAGCTCCATTGCATCCCACATCTGTCCCATCTCGTATGACTGAGGGCTGGGAGACTGTGATTGTTAGATCAACATTGTAAACCATCGAGCCGTGGCTGCTGCAGCTGCATTATCTGTGTTTGAGTTTGTGCCCTAAAGCCAGCTGAAACTTCTATTGTTACTGGATTTATAGGGTATCACTGCTCAGGATGGTGATATTTAATGTCACATTTCTATCTCATCCAACTCACAAATGGCTAAGGATAGAATGTCTTACACATGGAGCAATAACAATCTTCTTGGGGTGTTTAACTTGAGCGATAAAAGCCCAGCAAGCTGATAAAGTTTCAGTGCTGTCCTAAGAATGCATTTTATTTTCAATCAAACCGCTGTTTTTGTATTTTACAAACAGCTGTTTTCTATCCATCATTAAATGCATGCAATACATTACGCATGAATGTTTTATTGTGTGTCTAACAGCACCAATTTACAATCAGAAAGAAGTTTGAGAAGCGTTTCAAGAGATCCCAGTTCTGTATTTATTGCTCTTGGTCACCTCAGGGTATTGTAATGAAATTATCACCATCGGCTCATACCAAGTTAAAGTCTAGCATTTCTACCAGAAATACACCTGTTTAGTTTTTAACAAAGATCATTTTATGATGAGAAGGGACAACGGTAATGCCATTTTAGTCAAATCTTGTAAATAATGGTGTGCATGGATCGCTGGTCCAACACACCAGAAGACCAGGAAATCTGATGGGACTCGGGCAGCAACTTAAAACCCGAGTTTAAATCTCTCGTGACAACCTGAGGCATTTCCTTGTTCATTTCACTCAGCAGAGGGAGAGGAGGAGAAGGAGGAGGGAGGAGGGAGCGATTACTTGACTTTTGGGGAAAAAAACAAAAGAAAACTCCAGATAAGGGATTAAGAAGGGGAAATTAATAAATTTGTGTCACATATAAAACAGTCCTGCATCGCTTTGAATGAGAACATGCGGCTGCTCGCTGGCTGCGCTGGGACAGGTGGGGGCGTGGGTTAGGGGCCAAAAACTCCGCCCCTTCTGTTCTCTGATTGGTCCGGTCAAAAATCTACCGGAGAAATCGTTGTCTATGGGAGAAATCCCAGACTGTGCAGTGAAGGGAAATGAGAAATGAGAATTGAGCGGAGCTGTGCAGGAAGGCGAGGGCCAGGCTACTACCACTCTGAATCTCAACTGAGTTATGTTCATTTTTGTGTTTCCTAAGTTGCATTGGTTGTTGCATCCAGATTGATTTGTATTATTGCCACACATGGTAAATATGGTTTCAGTGACCATTTTCTGTTTTGCATTAAAACATGTCTGGTGTCTTTCTATAATTTTCACTAACACAACAAAAGTACAATATCACCCTTTCACATTCCCTGGTGAGTGAATGGTTAAAATTTCATCTATTTACATCTTTTATGTCTGTAATTATCAAACACGTGTTTATATGGCGGAGCTAGCTTCTTCTCAGCATAAACAAATGTATTATTCATTAAAAGGTAATTTTAAATTGAGCCTAATGGCATGCAGGGAGGGGAGTTGTAATAATTACTGAAATTACTAAAGATAAAAAAATTGTACTTTTCCTAGACTATAGAAGACAACCAGGCTGCAGCATGTCTGATCAGTCTGCTGATACAAATACTGTAAATATGATGCAGACCTAATTCCAGAAGAGAGGGGAGAAAATGACTTTGTTCGTTTTCAAAGCCATCTGTCTAATCTCTAATAAAACAGAATGTGCCCACATATGCAGAATATGTAGAGAAATATAAAAACAAACACAGGCACATAGTAATTATGATCTGTTTCTCCCTCGCCTGCTCACCAAGCGCTGTGTTTAAATATTCCATTAAAAATGCATTGCTGCATATGAGCCAGCTTCTTCCTGAACTGGTGAAATAGGGACTGGATGTTAAGCTTCTCGTCTTTTCAGTTGCTTGGGAAACTCTTTGTAATCGCCAAAGGCATTGGTGACGTAGTGGTTCCCATCCCTGGTCCTAGAGGGACACTACTCTGCATGGTGTAGTTGTTCCATTTCAGTCGGTCTCTCGGTGCAACATACTTGCTATGGGAATTGCGCCCCCGTGCGATTACCTGAAGGAATATACTCACACCTTTACGGCTAGGGGCATCACCGCCGCGCCAGAGGCCCCGCCCTCTGGGTACTTAAGCGGCTTGCGCCCCTCCATCTTTCTCTTTTTGCCCTTCACCTCGCTTAAAACCTGAACTTCGTGGGACTTCTCTGTTGTCGCATCGCTCGACTGAGGTGAGCTTGCTCCCTACACTGAGCGTACAGAGAAATTTTCCTGCGTATTGCTAGGCTGGCGAAAGCTGGTCCAGCTTTTTCTACTAACCTTCGAAGTTTTCTTCTTTCCGCAGCTTTTCGCTCGACTGCGCTAACTGCGTCACAACCTCCTGCTAGCCATTAGTAGGCTAACCAGCGAAAGCAAGACGACGGAGAAGACTGCTTCAAACAAAAGAAAACTAGGAACAACTTTGACGCTTCTCGCGGGAATGGCTCCCGAGAAGGGAAAACGGAGGACAAGGAGGAGGAAAACCAGGACGACGAGTCCTCGCTCGCGCCCATGCCCCAGCAGATGTGGCTACTCCCTCTCGGCAACGGACACCAACGAGGCCTGTCCTGTCTGCCTAAGGATTCTACATGTGAAGAAAGTGCTGGAATCCCCCGACTCCTGCTCTCACTGCCGTTGAATGTCGGTAGTAGTGAGAAAACGACGGGCTGACGCGTTGGCTAAATCCATGGCTAGAAACGCGGAGCTGAAGGTCACATGTCGCACTAAAGTGCTCCCTCCTGAACCGGAGCCCCAAAACGTGGACCTGGAATTCAACGGCCGAGTCGGAGAGGACAACATGTCGGACTCCTCAATTGCCGCGGAGGACTCGACGCCTGAAATGTCTGACCAAGATGCCGAATATGGTCACAAAGGGGAAACTGTTGATTCCTCCCAGAACCTGGCGCACATCTTACCAGAACAGGACTTGTCGGTACCTGCCCTGTTTGACCTGTGCCACAGGGCGGCAGATGCCCTGCAGGTCATGTGGCCAGACCCCACGCCTCGCCAACAGGCTACGAGGCTAATGGGAAGCTACTTCTATGCGAAACAGCCGACAACGTCGCAGAAAATGCCCATTTTTCCAGACTTCCTAATGGAGCTCAAACGCTCCTGTGCGGAACCCGGAGCTTCCATCATGCTGCCATTATCCCGACTCCTTGATGTCGCGGGAATGGAGACAGCAGGCCTCACCAACGCACCCCCGATAGAGGAGACTCTGGCGGCTCACTTGGCCCCCACAGTCACGGGGATGAAACCCACGCTACCCAGCAGGGCCTATCGCGCTTCGGAGAAATAACTCGAGAAGTGCTACAAGGTTCAGGGCCTTGCAGCTCGCGCAATGAATGCATCGACCGTGGTTCAGGCATACCTGGCGGAAAAACTCCAACATATCCAGGTAACAAAAGACGAGCAAGATGCAACGGAAGCCATGGAGGATGCCCGCCGTAACTCGGACCTCGTGCTCCGCATGATGGGGACAATAGCCATTTCCCAAGGCAAGGCAATGGCGGAAATAGTTGTCGCCCAACGCCATATTTGGCTAACTATGTCGGACCTCCCAGAAAACCAGAGGTCAACTTTCCTCCAGCACCCCATTGAGTCGAAGGGACTCTTCGGGGAAGCATTGGAACACGTCCAGGCCAGGTTGGAACAAAGACGTACACAGGCGGAAGCCCTCCGCGAGGGGTTGCAGAGGAAAAGCTTTGCACCCCCTAAGGAAGACACGCGTGGCCCACCACGGAAGAGACCCGCTGGTGGCGGCGAAACCTTCCAGTACCAGCCAAGGACCTCTTCAGTGACCCAATGTGGAAAACAGACTCGAACCTGATGAAACAGGACGATCTGACAATTTTACAGGTTTGCCCGCCCACGTGGTACGGGAACCTGACCTCTTGAGCCCAGTCTCCCCTTGTAAAAAACTACGAGGAGTGAGTGGTATGTGTGCGCGCACCAAACATGACTCGAATTTTGCATGTGTAAACAAAACAAACACTGTTTCAGACATGTACAAAAATAAAAGTACCAAAGCACAGACTGCCCTGGTTCTTGACTCGAGTCCCATTTTTATAAACAAACCATATGGTCAAACTATGAACCACAGCAAGATACACGAGCTCTGCCAAGGACGGTCAGATCTCGCAATATCTTCTGTCGGGCCGACCAGCCTGCTCAGAGGAGTGCAAGGGGGGTCAAAGGTCACCCCTCTGGCGCTAAAACACGACGAGCAGCAATTCAACATGCCCTCCAGACTAAGCGCGCATGCGTAGGCCTGGAAGGCGTGTTTACCAAATGAGTGGGTCATGACAACGATACGTCATGGGCTCAAGTTGTAGTTCTCAAAGAGACTGCCCCGCTTCACAGGGGTGCTGCAATCTAAAATTAACCCCAAACGTGCACACGTAATGAGGGAGGAAGTCTCAACAATGCTGCAAAAGGGAGTGATTAGCCTGGTCTCAGGACGCAAGCTACGCTCTGGCTACTACAGTAAATACTTCCTGGTGCCCAAAAAGGATCATTCCCTGAAATAGATTCTGGATCTCAGGACTCTCAACAAGAGGATTAAAACATTTAAGTTCAAGATGCTTACACTGAGGCAAGTCCTCCAGTCTGTGAGACCTGGAGACTATGCGTCTACAGTGGATTTAAAATATGCCTATTTTGATATAGGTGTATGAAGGAAACACAGGAAGTTTCTCCGCTTTGCCTTCGAGGGTAACGCTTATGAATTCAAAGCTTTACCCTTTGGTTTAAAGACTGCTCCGCATACATTTACCAAATGTCTGGATGCAACCCTGACCCTTCTTAGGAATCAAGGACTCAGGGTCATGAATTACCTTGATGACCTGCTGATTCTGGCTGAAAGCAGAAAGCAGGCCCAGTCACACTCCTATAGGGTGATTTTTCACCTGGAGTCTCTTGGTTTTGTCATAAACCTACAAAAAAGCGATTTGACTCCATCGCGGGTTACCGTATTTTTGGGAGTACAGATCGACACCGTCCAGTACAGAGCATGGCTCTCGAAGGAACGAGTTTCCTCCATTCGCCGTTGCCTGGAAAGGTTTAAACTGGACCAACGGGTCCCTGTGAAAACCTGCCAACGCCTCTTAGGCCTCTTGGCGGCAGCCATTCCCTGTGTGCCACACGCATTACTGAAAATGCGGCCCATACAAGTATGGCTAAACCAACGAATACAACCCGACCTGCCTAATCAGGCAGAGAAGATTAAGATAGACCCAGAGTGCCTGGAGGCCCTGGAACCCTGGAGAGATTTGTCCGTTTTCACGGAAGGGGTCTCATTGAGAAGGGTATCATCTCGTGTGGTCATCACGATGGACGCCTCAAAAACTGGATGGGGAGCGATCTGTAGAAATCAGAACGCCCGCGGCCTTTCGAATGAACAGGAAGCAAGATTACATATCAACTTCCTGGAGTTGTTGGCCGTATTTCTGTCACTAAAATATTTCTTCCATAAAGGTTTGATTGTTGGACAACACATCCTGGTGAAATCAGATAACAGGATCACATAATCCTTCATCAACAGAGAGGGAGGGACAAGGTCCCAGGCCCTCCTAGGACTGGCACAGAGGATGTTCACATGGTGTGCTCCAAGAATCTTGTCACTTAGGGTGACTCGTGTCCCTGGTGAAGTAAATTATGGGGCGGACGCCCTTTCAAGAGGACCTCTTTTGGCGTCAGAATGGAGCCTGAATCCACGGATTGTGGAACAGGTCTGGTCACGATTTGGGAAAGCCTCTGTGGACCTGTTTGCCTGCAGGGCTAGCTCACACTGTGACCTCTACTTTTCCTTGAGGGAAGCAGACGCTCCATTGGGTATGGATGCTCTGGCACATGATTGGCCTGCAGGGGTGCTCTACTATGCCTTTCCACCTGTCCCTCTGATCGGGGCGACATTGGAACGGGTACGTCAGGGAGCTCTCTCCTTGATTCTCATAGCCCCAAGGTGGCCACAGAAAACGTGGTTCCCGGAGCTGATTTCAATGCTATCTGGGATACCATGGCAATTGCCTTCTCACAGGGACCTACTGACTCAGGCGCATGGGCAGCTTCTACACCCACGTCCAGAGTTGTGGCAACTTTCAGCCTGGCCTCTGAAGGGATCTGACTGAGAGCCTAAGGCTTTGGTTGCTTTGTCCCAAAACAAAGAACAAAGTTAACAAGGACTTGAGAGGTAACCCTGTGCTTGGCTCGGGTTTTCTACCTCTACATCTGTCACCCAATTTCTTGTGACATGGTGGGTCCATTCTTTCCTCCTGTTTCTCAGGATGTTCCATTGGGAAAAGGGATAAGTATTCACACTGATGGAGCACGCTTAAGCTGTCTCTAGTTGGTGTATACATATATATGCCTAGTGGAAACATCACGTTGGTGTTTCTTGCATTTGACATTTTGTCCTCTTAGCATGTGCTTTCTGCATTCCCTGCAGAAAGCAGCTGGGAGATGCCTGTCCTTTAGGACGGATGTTGTCACTTGTACTTTGCTGAGCATTTCAAGGGCGTGAATGGATTACGTTCCCATAGCAAGTATGTTGCACCGAGAGACCGACTGAAAGGGAACTGAAAGTTATGCACCATAACTCATGTTCCCTGAAGGAAGGGAACGAGGTGCAACATAGCTGGCCCTTCTCAATGCTGAAAGCTCGGTGAAGTGCAATTTTGGAGAAAGATGGAGGGGCGCAAGCCGCTTAAGTACCCAGAGGGCGGGGCCTCTGGCGCGGCGGTGACGCCCCTAGCCGTAAAGGCGTGAGTATATTCCTTCAGGTAATCGTGCGGGGTGCAATTCCCATAGCAAGTATGTTGCACCTCGTTCCCTTCCTTCAGGGAACATGAGTTATGGTGCATAACTTTCAGTTTTCTTGCTCCAACACACCTGATTAAATTATTTAATTCCTTCATCAAGTTCTACAGAAGCCCGTTAATCACCCATTCATTCAAATCAGGTGTGTCAAAGCAGGACAACAACTAAAACATACAGGATGGCGTTCCTCAAGGACCACGGTTGGGGGCACACAAGTGTAAAAGGCTCCATTTCAGTTATCTATAATCTTGAAGTTTTCATATTCAGCTAATTCATGGCTATTTTGTTCATATCCAGTGACAAACACTGAGCAGCAAAGGTGAAACAAACAAAATAATCATACAAAAAATGTATCATTGCAGTGTTCATTACATAAATAATCCCATAATTGAAAATTGTAAATTGCTCAAATTGTGGCTAATCACTTCCACACTGCGAAGCATATTAACAAATCTAGTTGACTCTAAAATACCCATGGGATTCTCAGTTGGAACGTCACAATGAAAAAATATAAACAAATAAATAACCAAACTATCTTGACATAAACACAAAAACAATATAATACTAATAAATAAATAAAAAGATAGAAGCAAGTTTGTGCTCCATTTCTTCTGAAACGTGACGAAGGATTTGATCACCAAGAACAAATACGGACCATATTTCTTCATGAACGTTTACTATGAAGCTGGAAGCAGTCATGGCGCGGTTGGCATGGTTACCAGCAGATCTGCCATACATCCCAAAGCTAAATGAGAACCGTAGTGTTTGCCATATGGAAGGATTTACTTCATCAGTCTTGTTACGGACCAGCTTGTCCTCATGAGAAAATATGGAATACTTAACAAACCAAAAGCTTCTGTTTATGCAGATGGACACATCAAAGTGTATTTATCTGTGCCAAGAAGAACAGTTATTAAACATAATTTCCAGTAACACATCTGTTAGGTTTGTTTGGCTAGCCACAAAAATAAAATACAAAAAATTTTAAATGTTGCATGCATCCAAGCCTTAATGTTGGTGTTTTCCTGACCATATCTGCATAGTTTTAATTGACTTTTCCTGATGAAGTAGATATCATTTATAAACCCTATTAATCTTTAAGAAAAGGAAAAAATTAAACTGTTAATATACAAAAGGCATAGAAAAAGTTACCTAAAAAGTGGGATTAGAATGGAAGTCAAATTGCTTTCAACTTGCCAAATCTTTTTGACCTTCAAATGTGCACAACAAACGGTTTTTGTGAGATGTATACTGTAAGAACAATTTCAGACTAGAATGAAATATTATACAATAATATGTAAATATTAAACAATTGTCAAGTCTTCAGGCAAAGTTGCTGCTAATGTGACATCTGAGGAAAGGAGCAACCAAAAAATATTAAATAAAATAATACATTTGTAGATTGAACTTAATGATAATAAAATAATTCATTTTACTTTTTAAATTAGTTTTAAGTAAACTTTTGTCCAAAAGTTGTCCCAAAGTGATTTTATATTCAGAATAAATAATTCAGGTTTAAAGGTACTATCTGCGATTTCTGCAAAGCCCTGAAACTTAGAAAAATTTTGAACAGAGACCGTTCTCCCTCCTCCCCCTTGCACTCTGGGTGACCTGCAACTCCGCCTCCTTAGCTCCTCCCCCACAGCTTGGCTGTCTCGTGAACGCGCATGCTTGTAAACACAGTTGTAATGGCGTCGGCGCAGTCAAAACACCGGTAAGGATAGACTATTTGCTTCTCAAATCTTTGCGTATTTGTAATAAAGTATCGTAAATTATGTATAACCCTTTCAATAAGTTATGTGTAGCTCTTACTTTGTGTTACATTTTATCTGTGTTATGCAGTTTTGAAACATTGTCGATGGGCTTCCGATGAGGATTTTACACCCAGAGGTGTACTTCTACGTCCGAAGAAGAGGAACCCAGGAACACAGGATGTTCTCATAGTCACCATGTTTTCATGCAAACATTAAAATGATGATTGGATGAACAGTACTGTTGCTTTGTCTTATTCTTCATGAACATGCAGTGAAATAATTTTCTATTTGAAAGAACACAGCGACAAAATCTTTTTTATTTATTTATTTAGACAATAAATACACAAAAAACCTAAATAAATATGTGACAAGGATCATCAAACCGTTACATAACGCAGACTTAAATAACCATAAATAAAGCACTGAGCATCCACCCTGATGTTAAATACTCTGTTGTGTACTTAGTTTGATTTAAATAACTTTTTAATAAAACTGGACAGAAATTAAACAGAACTTAATTAACTCCAAATTCTTCCAAACCTGCAGCCTTCAGGGCAACAGAACAGCAAGCAGGGCCCAGGTGACTGATCTGGTCTTCACTTAAGTGGGTCAGGTCAGTAAATATGTGCAGCTTCTCCAGATTGTCAGCTTGTCCAAACATCTAAAGTCCATAGAGAACCACCTGATCTCCACTCTTTCATTTGTGTATATATATATATATATATATATATATATATATATATATATATATATATATATATATATATATATATATATATATATATATATATATATATATATATATATATATATATATATATATATATATTATATATAATATATATATAT
>JBBPBX010008075.1:49459-63482 GCA_038048925.1 Garcialebias charrua
ATATATACTGTATATCTATATATATATATATCTATATATATATATATATATATCTATATATATATATATATATATATATATATATATATATATATATATATATATATATATATATATATATATATATATATATATATATATATATATATATATATATATATATATATATATATATATGATGTAGAATGATGAACAGAAATTCTACCATTGCTGTTCATCATTCTTTAGTTAGTAGCAGGTCACTTATGTAAATGAGCCCTCGAGGCTCAATGAGATTTACCTGACTAAATAAAGGTTGAATGAATGAATGCCTTAACACTAAAAGGTTGAATGAATGAATGCCTTAACACTAAAATTTTCTCACATATTATCACTCAACACAAAGTTTTTAACACTAGACTCTGTGTCACCAAACGGGTTTTCACTAAACTCTCGGTCATGTGCTCATACAGTTTGCACTACTTCTCATACTTGCACTAATGTCTGTATTACATCACTGCCTATAATCATAATACTGTTTACATTCTCTGTTTACATTTATTAATACTGTTTACTTTTATTACTACTGCTTACATGTAATTACTACTGTTTACATTTATTTACACTACTCTAATATCTACACCACTGCTGGTACATATACAGTGTGCTCTGAACGGTCTTATTTAGGGATGCCCAATGTGCCTTACTGCATATGCCACTTTTTGCCTCTACAACAACATCAACTACTACCTCATACATATACTGTGTACATTGACTCATACGCTGCTTTGCCACTTTGCAAATGTCAATGCTAGAAACCTTTAGTTTATTTTAGTTATACTTTTTATACTCTTTTTTTATACCACTATGCAAAAAAAAAAAAAAACTCAGGACAGTGTTAGTTTTACTATTTTTATGCTTATGTCTATTATTATATGTTTCAGTGTTTCAATGTTTAGATGTTTACTGTTGCACCGAGGGACTGAGAGAAACGCAATTTCGGTCCTGTGTATGTCCTGCACTGTACATATTGCAGATCTGACAATAAAGTTGACTTTGACTTTGACTTTGATATATATACAGTATATATACATAAAAAATTTAAGGTTCATTGATAAACTTCATCAACTCGTTTAAAAGTTCTTTTCTTTTAATTGAGGATTTTTGGGATTGAAATTGCCCCAAGGCCACACCCTGCCACAGATCTTTGGAGGACACCCCGCGTGGAGATGGTCTTCATCTGGTCTCCATGGGTCAGTCCTCAGTGCTGGTTGATCACCTTCGGTCTCACGCAGGTGCAACCCACTGAGATGAGTTTGGACTCCAGGCGGTAGTGGTAGCTGTGCCTGGCCCTGGCGTCTTGACTCGCCTCAGAACCAGCACCTGATGCAGAATGGGACGGGACTCCAGGCCCCCGTCCTCCAGTCCTTGGTGGTCCAGGCAGGTTTTGAGCAAACAGTGAGCCTGCGACAGCGCATGAGGGAACATGTTGTCATCCCTGGAGATGCTGAGGACAGAGAGGAGACAAAAACTGTTAACAGGACTCTGAGCTTCATGAAGGACAACACACTGAGGAGCTGAAGCCTCACTTGTAGGTCCACGGTGAGATGGAGTCGCTGGCCAAAGAACTGACTTTTAGGCTGGGAACTAAATTGTTTGGGTCCAAACGCAGAGGGACCGTTTCTTCTGCTAATCCTTCAAAGGACTTCCTGTGTGGCTTTGCTGCTGTCTGTGGGACCACCACCACCATCATCATCAACAGGACAGCGCTGACAACCTGGGGAAGAAGAACATTCATTCATTCAACCTTTATTTATACAGGCTAGCCTCGTTGAGCCACGGGGACTCATTTACAAGAGAGACCTGTCTCACTCACACCTAGGGTCAATTTAGAGTTACCAATCAGTCTAACATGCATGTTTTTGGACTGTGGGAGGAAACCGGAGAAAACCCACGCATGCACGGAGAGAACATGCAATAACAAGTCACTTTCATCATTGTCGTCGTAATGTCTAGCGAAGACATACTGAAACAAAAAAAATATAAACGTAAAAACAAACTAACATTGATACTGAGGAAACACATTACATATTTTATTAAAGCAACAATAATCAAGTTTGATCATGAAATAAAGAAACATGTACTTGGGAACCAGTACAATAAATTCTCTCAATAAAAGTTAATGAGACTAACTCAAAAGTATAGACAAAATCATATTTTTAACACGCACTAAAATACGTACGTTCAGTGCAAGTGTATGTTATACATGAACACAGAATTTTAATTAAGTCATCTTTTTAAAAATTCTTAAATTTATAAAGTTGTACATTTTCTGTGACGCGGTTAGAAAAATAAAATAATAAAAAAAATAAGCTTCAAAGATATTTATTGTCAATATTGTGCATCTGTATTATTCTAATTTTATGTCCACTAAAATTGCAGCACAGAAAAGCCATAACAATAAAGAAATACATTATATAAAAACTGGAGCGTGAGATCGATAGGCGGATAGGTGCAGCGTCCGCAGTGAAGCGGGCGCTGTACCGGTCTGTCGTGGTGAAGAGAGAGCTGAGTCAAAAGGCAAAGCTCTCAATTTACCGATCGATCTACGTTCCCACCCTCATCTATGGTCATGAGCTTTGGGTTGTGACCGAAAGAACAAGATCTCGGATACAAGCGGCTGAAATGAGTTTTCTCCGCAGGGTGTCTGGACTCTCCCTTAGAGATAGGGTGAGAAGCTCAGTCATCCGGGAGGGACTCGGAGTAGAGCCGCTGCTTCTCCACATCGAGAGGAGCCAGTTGAGGTGGCTCGGGCATCTGGTTAGGATGCCTCCTGGACGCCTCCCTGGTGAGGTGTTCCGGGCATGTCCCACCGGGAGGAGACCCAGAGGAAGACCCAGGACACGCTGGAGGGACTATGTTTCTCGGCTGGCCAGGGAACGCCTTGGGATTCCCCCGGAGGAGCTGCTCCAAGTGGCTGGGGAGAGGGAAGTCTGGGCCTCCCTACTTAGGCTGCTACCCCCGCGACCCGACCCCGGATAAGAGGAAGAAAATGGATGGATGGATGGATTATATAAAAACAACTATTAAACTTTGTTTTTTGTTTCTGCCTACCGTAATATCTGGTGGAAATACATTTCATAAACAATATTAGACATACAACCTTACCATCTACATTTTAAAATTGTGTAATAATATTATGATCACAGTTATATTAGTTGCAGTGCAAACCATAAAATAATCTTGACATAAATATGGTTTCCCCTTACTTACCTTGTTTCCAAAACCTGAATGGGAGTCTCCCCAAATTCACTTCTGAGACCTTCCCCAAAGTCATCATCTCTGCATAAAAACATATAATGTAGTTCAAACAATAATCAGATATTCTTTTCAACACATTTATCACACAATGACAAATTTATCTAACATATCAAAGCATTTAGGATGATTTAAAAAATAGCATCAAACAGCCATCTTCCATCCTGTTCTGCTGCTAGAAGTAAAATTTGAACTTTTTACGCTCTCCTTTCATCCTGCTTCACTGCAGGCTCATGTCCGCAGCAGACAACAAACTCGTCCACCCCACCGCAAGTTTTACAGATTTTATTCCAAAAATTAATGATTTTTGAGGCCCTTTATACAGGTAAACGTCCAAAGAGGTTGAGATGTATGCATCAACAACATTTATTGTGTAGGAGAACTAACAGACTTTTCGATTATGAACACCAAATGATCTGCAGACAATATGCTAATTGCTAGTTGTTGTGATCATGCATCTCTTACACAGACAGCGCAGTTACAGTACTTTCATCATATCTGCTTGCTGATCCACAATACAATAAGTTAGGATAACTAAATGTACGTATCGAAACAATACTGAGGTTGAATGAGTTAGCTGCTGCCATTAGCATCACGTCAGCTGTAGGCCGGAAAACGGTTTTAGCCTGTTGTAGATAATAACATGGCATTTGCGCTATCACATGATTCAAGCAAAGACACTTACTTTTCAAGCAGGAAAGTTGCTAACTCTGCATCGCTTGGCAATCCTGAGCACTCGAAGCTCTCGCCACCTCCGCCATCTTGAAACAGCTACTGTTTGAGACGGGAGCGTGCCCGGCTGCGCGCTGCAGCTGGGAGAGGCGGGGGGAGGGCGGGGGAAGCTCGTTCATGAAAATAACTCTGTTTTTATTGGCTGGTCAAACACGGCCCGCTCTGGTTTTTATAAATGCTATTTTAACCACCGGGTGACGCCAGAGGAATATAGTATTTCTCAAAGATTACCTGTTTAACATCACTCTGTCAAAAAATAGTCACAGAGAGAAGAAATATGTTTATAAAAAAAGCTACATACTGCAACTTTAAGCAGCTACAGCTGCAAGTGGCACAATGTTATAAAACTGTCACGAGGCTTTGTCATGCACGATTATCTCCTGCTACCAAAAGCAAACAATAATGTTTTTGCATGTGTGTGTTAGTGCATGTGCGCATGTGTGTGTGTGTGTGTATGCATGAAGACATGGGTTCTTTTGTCAAACCTTAATAGCAAAATCTCTCATGAAACACTGGAGGATTTTAATTAAACTTTCAGAAAGAAATCACCGGATGTATACAAATTATATTTTGGAGTCAATCCAATTCAAGATGGCCACCACAGCTAACTGACATTATGAAATACAAATTATGGCGTTAACCCTGACAAAGTTACAGATACTCAAGTTTTGTGGTTACTTATAGTAAATGAGAAATCATATCCAAAGTATTACAAATTGTGCAATATTTTCATCTAAAATATTAGAATTGCTGCCTGCATTAATCACTAGTGTCTGTTAGCAAAATATCTTATGAAACCCTACATGTCATTGAAACTTCTGTCATGTAATGCCAACTTGTTATAAGATGGTTTCCACACCTAATCAATAGCTATAACTAAGATTTACAGATGTGCTAAAGTTTTGTGTGACAGTGGGTGCGAGTCTTTCTAAACACATGCTTTGCTAGCACGCCTTGTGAAACCATGCCTTATTACGTGAGAGTGCTCTTATTATGTATAAAGTTTGATAAAAACAATGCAACATAAGATGATTTTAGCTTAAAACTCTGGCTTCAAAGGAGATTAACAATATGGATTCATTTAAGAAATGCTAGAATCTTAACATTTTCCATAAAATACAGAATTTTCCGTTGTACACGTCGCACTGCCCTATAAGTCGCATCAGTCCACATATGTCCAGAAAAAGTGGAGGAAAAAAAATCCATAAATATGCTGCTTCACCGTATGCATTGCATCTACAAAGTAAAGGTCTCTCTTAAAAATGAGTTATCATGGCTCAATGAGACTACCTGGATAAATAAACGTATTATCGATCAACCGTGGATGACGACAGGACTGAGAAACGCATGCAAGAAAAAAAAACTATCTGTATTCTTGTTTCTTGAAAAACAGTACTCCTGAGGCGGAAAATAAATACAAAAAGTATAAAAACAAATTAACGGGAATTATAAAAAAACAAAAGAGAGAATATTATAGTGAACTATTACATAAAACAAGTGGTGATATGAAAGCAACTTGGAGAGTGATGAACAGTGTTTTGAACAAACGCAAAAATAGTATGAGCTTGTCTCAGTATTTTGTGGATGAAAATAATGAAATACAAGAAGAACATGAAGTTGTAAATGGATTCAATAATTATTTTGTGAACGTGGGACCACACCTTGCAAAAACAATTCCATTAGTTGATAAGGATGTGTGTCACTTAATCAAAGGTTGTGAAAACACTATGTTTCTACATGAAATTGATAAGGAAGAAATATTGATAGTAGTTAAAAATTTTGCAGACAAAAAAATCTAAGGACTGGGTTGATATGGACATGATGGTTGTAAAGGACATAATAAGTCTTGTTATCGAACCGTTCTCATACATATGTAATTTGTCTTTTTCCACGGGTGTATTTCCTGAAAATATGAAAGTAGCAAAGGTGATCCCTATTTTTAAAAATGGTGACAAATGCGTCTTTAACAACTATAGACCAATATCATTGTTGCCGCAATTTTCCAAAATTCTAGAAAAAATATTCGTAACCAGATTAGATAAATTTCTTGATAAATATAATATTTTAAGTGACAGTCAATATGGTTTTCGATCTAAAAATTCTACATCCATGGCTCTTATGGAACTAACGGAACAAATTACCACAGCCATTGATCAAAAGCAACATTGTATTAGTCTGTTTATTGATTTAAAGAAAGCATTTGACACAATTGACCATACCATTCTCACTAATAAATTAAACAAGTATGGTATTAGAGGACTAGCACTACAGTGGGTGTCTAGTTACTTGAAAGATAGACAACAGTTTGTACAAATTGACGGCATACGATCAAACCTCTGCAAGATCACATGTGGAGTCCCACAAGGCTCAATACTTGGACCAAAGTTGTTTATTTTGTATGTGAATGATCTAGTGAAGGTGTCTGGACTTCTAAAATGTGTTCTCTTTGCTGACGATACAACTTTTTTTTATTTTGGTAGTGATTTAAATCAAATGTCTGAGCTGTTAAAAATGGAGTTTGTCAAATTACAAACTTGGTTTAAATTGAACAAACTATCATTAAACCTAGATAAAACAAATTATATGTTATTTAGTAATAAAAAGGATAAATTGGATTTTTCTTTTAAAATTGATGGTGTTGAAGTTCACAGAGTAAGCGAGGTGAAGTTTTTGGGGGTAGTTATTGATGACAAACTGTCGTGGAAACAGCATATAAATTTAGTTAAACTTAAGTTATCTAGATCTACTGCGGTGCTTTACAAAGTGAAAGATTTGTTGAATGATAAAGCTCTGTATCTGTTATATAATGCAATTTTTGTTCCACATTTAATTTATTGTGTTGAAGTTTGGGGAAAGGCGTGTAAAACCATAACGAAGCCTATTTTTATTTTACAAAAAAGAGCTGTCAGAATAATTACAAGAAAGCCTTACTGTCATCCGTCGAATATATTGTTTCAACAACTTAAGTTGCTAAAGTTTTATGATTTAGTGGATTACAATATTTTGTTGGTAATGTATAGAGCCCATAATAATGTACTGCCTTCAAATATTCAAATTAATTTTGTAAAGAGGACGAGCTGCTATAGTCTTAAGGGAACTGAGATTTTTGCAAAACCTCAGTATAGAACAAGCTTAAAGGGACGGTGACGGTCTGTTTCAATACAGGGAGTTGATTTGTGGAATGGTTTAGGAAATGAAGTTAAATCTGCAAAATCAGTGCTTGTGTTTAAAAAAATGATTAAAACTAAATTGTTAACAAAATACTAAAAATTTCTTTAAATTGTTTTTTGTACATGAAATTGTTAAAATTGAAATGAGTTTCTCTTTTGGTTCGATTGCTTAGTGTTGACTATTGTTGGAGTGAATTGTTTGTATTGATTTTGTTTTTTGTTTTTGGAAAAAAGGGGCAGGTAAAATAAGATTTCTTCTTCTTCCTGCCACCTTTCATTTTATGTTTTCGCTTGTTTTAAATATTACATGTAAGAAGGTTTTTTCTTTTAACAAATGTAAAATGAATAAATAAATAAATGAAAAAAATGAAATGAAATAAAGGGTAAATGAAAAAAATTATGCATCACCGCTGACACGTCACATTTGATATGAGTCACCACTGACAACCAGATGTTACACCATGTTCTGTGACCACCATGTATTGTAACCGTAGGGGCGCTGTTGCATTTTTACACCATACTTTGCAATATCTGATGAACACTATCATATTCTGTAACGTTTATATTTTCATAATACACATGATATTAGTTGTCAGATGTTACTTTTTATTCCTTAGAGGAAGTTGAGAGTCAGTCGAAACAGTTTGGCTCAAGTATTTGTTTTTTTATAAGTTAATGTGTGGTCACAATATCTGATAAGCGCTATCATATTCATATCATATGTGACCGTCTATAATTCCATAATAGTCATGATATTTGTGATCAGATTTTACTTTTTTCCCATCAAGTTTGAAATATAATAATTTTTATTTTATTCCTGGCAATTTCCAAACCGGTTTGCCGAGACCTATCCGTTGGTGTGCTCGGCACCTCTGTAGCTCCAAGATTTACAAGATAACAGGCGTTTAAAAATACAGTTATTGCCAGAGATATTACTTAATATAATATATAATATCTACTTAATCTACTGGATCAGGACAAGTCAATTAATAAAATTAATTTTTATTCTTTGGAGGAAGGAGGCTGACTCTCTCCTTTCTCCAAATAATAAAAATTAACATCTGCCCACAAAAATCATGACTATTATGGAAATATAGACATCACAGAATATGATAGTGTTTATCAGGTATTGCAAAGCATAATGTAAAAATGCAACAGCGTCCTCTATTGTCAAAATATACGGTGGTCCCAGAATATGGTGTAACACCGGAAATGTGGGCTGGTGTTGTGCCAAAAATCGATGGGATCGTAAAGGTTTGTCTCAGTTGAACTATTCCTTAAAAATGCAGTTTAACGATCAAATCAGCTGAATTTCAAAAATAGTTTTGCTGCCTGGGTGCTCCTGGAGCGCACAGAGAGAGGAACTCAGGAAGGAGGAATTCTGCATGTTTTTTTCTTCTTCTTCAAAATTTAACAAGAAAAGCACCTAAAAGAAGTATTTGTTTGCTCAAAATTATAGCAAGGGTTTGTCTCAGTTTACCGTTTGCTTAAAGGTGCAGTCTGTAAGTTTTCTAAAAAATATATTTTTAACATATTTCTTCACTCTGTCACTATCTCCTGACAGACTGATGTTAGACAAAGTAATCTTTGAAAAAACTATAGTCCCCTTGCTTCTCCAGGTGTTACTAAAAGTATTTCTAAAAACCCACAGTGACCCGCCGTTAACCAGCCAATAAAAACAGAGTTTTTAACCAGCCAATAAAAACAGAGTTTTTAACCAGCCAATAAAAACAGAGCTTCTCACTTCTCACGCCCCTAACCCACGCCCCCGCCTGTCCCAGCCCCAGCGGCCGCGCCCGTCTCGTTCAAAGGATTGCAAAGCGATGCAAAACTGTTTTGTATGTGACACAAATGTATTAAATTCCCCTTCTTCATCCCTGATCTGGACTTTTCTTTTGTTTTTTTTTTGCCAAAAGTCAAGTGATCGCTTCCTCCTCCGCTGACTCCATGACTGAAACAATGAGGAAATGAATGAATTTGTCACGAGCGAATTAAACTCGGGTTCAACGTGGCTGCGCGAGGCTCTGCAGATTTCATGGTGTTCTGGTGTGCTGGACCAGCGCTCCATGTTTTTATTTTATTTTTTAGAACGTTTTATTAACATATAAACACAGAAGATTGCAGCGGCTGAGACAGGACATGCAATGGAGGCGGAGCTAAGGAGGCTGAGCTGAATTTCAGCGAGAGCAAGGTGAGCAGAGCCATATATGGCTCTGAGGGGGAGGGACCAGAATGCTTTCCCTGTTGAAAATATTTCTAAGTCCTGCGTTCTACAGAAACTTACAGACTACACCTTTAATAAATGCACCTTACTGATCAAATTAGCTGCATTTTGCCCCAAGCAGCAAGCAGAACCAAGGTGGTGTACTATGGCAAGCCGATTGTGTCATTAATAGCTGGTGAAGATTCTTAGTCATCCAGGACATGGTAAATTGAAAAAAAGTTCAAGGAAAAATAAAACAATAACGTATAAAGTATAATAAAAAAAGTCCAGTTGTTTTTGTCTTGAACTTTTTTTAATTTGCCATTATAGCCACGTTTACCTATTACATGATACAACAGCATGCCTTACTGCTACTACTATTCTGCTACCATCTAGTGGCTGAAAATAGTATTGTTGAAAAAAAAATCAGTCAGAATTAATGAAAACTGTCATATCTCAGCCAAAATTTGTTTTATAAATATGAAGAAAAAAAAAGAAGAAAAAATATATATATATGATCTGAACATTATGTAATGTAGTTTTTGATCAACAGCTGTGGTAACTTGTTCCATCAACTCCATAAGAGCCATGGACGTTGAATTATTTGATCTAAATCCATATTGACTGTTACTTAGAATGTTATTTTTATCAAGAAATAGGCAACAAGGCAACATAAGAATTGTGCAACAAACTCGACTTATAGGCTGAAAAATACTGTGCTACTCTCAGATCTGTATGTTAAACTGCACAAATTGACCAAACTAACAAACTGAAATTACATTTATCAGTCAGGGAATCCTGTTGGGAGACACTTATCTAAAAGCATTACTTGTCATCAATTAACAAACAACCAAGCAGCTCATGTTTTGTGTTTCATAATGCCTATTATCCTGTTTATGCTGTCAGTATTATTCTTGGAGTCCCAGCAGATCTACTGTATCCTCTCTAATGTCTCGGCAGAGACACGCTGCTGTTGTTCTGCTGTCAGCTCGTTAATCGTAGCCTGGAGAAAAATCCCTTGTATTGTTGACACACATTTGGTGGGATCTGCTCCGCAATGAAGCACTAAATTAAGACAGTGACAGACCTGCTCTTGTGGAGGATGTTTCACCAGCAAAAGACTAACAAGCTTGATTCCTTATTTCCTGAGTTTGTGCAACTCTCCTCCTGGATGGGCTGCTGTTCTCCCAGAGGATGCTCTGTTTTTCCATTTGGTGGGAGAAATCCCTTCATGGGTTTTCTGTTGAATCCAATCACATGTAGCTTCTGAGCTACTCTCTCTCTCTCTATCTCTCTATTTTTTTTCTCAGCTTTTCAGCTCATGTAGACCCTTTTTCTTCAATAATTTGCCACTCTGCAGGGTAATGACTTACAGCCTCTCAAAGACCGATTTTCTGCACTTCCCTGCTCTCCCAAGTTTCAAATTTAAACTGCCGGGCATCTCGGAAGTGGTAATGCATTCAGATTAAAATCCAAAGCAATTGGTAAAATGCTTCAGTCAATGGTTCTTACTTAAACAGAGATGAATCTTAGTTTGACTCAGATGGTCTCAAAGGGTTGTTAGGAGGAGTCCCCCTGCTGTTAGAAACCTTTATGAGTCACTCAGAGCATTAGATGAATATGAACTGTTGTCGCTCTTGGTAACTAATCATGTTTTTAATTGGGTCTCCTTTATTTTGCACAAAAGGATGCATCATTTTTCATTCGTTCAACTCAGTTGTGCGTTGTCTTGTTTGGTTGATGAACGTACAAACATAAAGAAAGGTTTATCCTGAACTATTTCAGAAGGTAAAAGGGGGCTAAAATTAAAAATGTATTTCATACCATGGTCCAGTTTTAGTAAAAATGTTATCTAGTCATACCTGACTAATTTTCTTGGTGGCAGACTCCTCAAGGGTTTTAGTAGTCTCAGTTGATGTTCTTTGTCTCTTTTACTGCATCAAAATCAAAGATTAGGGTCAAATTCAAACTACTTTTCTTGGTTCAAAGTTGTACAGCTGTCTTTAGAACTCTGCACTAAATAAAACATGCTCAGTTTTAAAGTTAAAAGAGAAGTGATAAAAAATATTTTACTTCTAAAATGTCATCTTGGGGATCAGATAAGATGTCAACAAGGACCATGTTTGGCCCCGGGGCCTTTAGTTTGACACATGAAACTGATATGTGTTTCAGAAAATCAAAACATTTTCATTTGAATACTTTACACAACAAATCAGAGCACAGATACATACACACATATTTTGCTTATTAATATTATTATTATTAAAAGACGTGACACTGATATGAGGAAAAAAACAGACTTTGTTTCGTATTTTAAGACACATGGTGTTAATCCATTTGTTTATCATCCTTTGCTTGTACTGTATTTTTGTTTCCGTTCTGTTTCTGTTTTAGTGTCAATTTAAAAACAAACAACAACACTATACTGTAGCTACGTATTTTGCAATTTCAGTATTGTAGAATAAAGAAGGAAATCATCTGAAATGCATGAAGTAGCTTTTACTTTGTATTTTAAAAGTGACCCTTCATTGTAATAAAGGTTTTATCAGACCTCAATATATGCATTATGTCTTGTTAACAATCAGTTTATGTTTATCTACTAAAGAACTGGATTATATGCAATAACCCCATTCTACAGAAAATTAGATAGTTATATCATATAATATATGTACTTTGTTTAAAACAATCTTCAATAAATATGTTGTTTTTCAACAATGTATTATTATAAATTTATCATTTT
The DNA here is from genome assembly GCA_038048925.1 of Garcialebias charrua. Classification (NCBI taxonomy): domain Eukaryota; kingdom Metazoa; phylum Chordata; class Actinopteri; order Cyprinodontiformes; family Rivulidae; genus Garcialebias; species Garcialebias charrua. The sequence goes on from JBBPBX010008075.1 coordinate 61,602, forward strand.
TAACTTGGTTTAATAATATTATTTTGTATTATTAAGGTTTATATCATTTCTTATTTTTCTAAATAGACATTGAATGCATTTCATGACAACATAACATTATGATTTTTGTTGTTTCATACGATGGCCGACGGGTGCAAACGCACAACAAATGGCGAAACGCGCAGCAAACACATGTATGATGCAAACACAAAAACAAATGCAAGCACAAAAAGATGCAAACACAATAAAAACAAATGCAAACACATAAACACATGCAAACACAAAATCACATGCAAACACAAAAATATGCAAACACACAAAAAACAACTAAAAAAGCACACATGCAAACACATAAACATGCAAACACATAAACACACGCAAACCCAAATAACAAATGCAAACAGTGAAAACGTTGCAAACAGCGAAAGCAGCTGCAAACTCACTCGTGTTTGCACGTTTTATTTGTGTTTGCATTTGTTTTTGTGTTTGCATTCGTTTTTGTGATTGGGTGTTTTGAGTTTGCGTCATATGTGTGTTTGCTGCGCGTTTTACCGTTTGCTGCACGTTTGCACCAGCGGCTTCAGATGTTGTCAGTCCATTCAATGGGCATTATTAGTTGTTATCATCCCCATATATAGTGGCGAAACAGTCCAATCTACCTCCTAGCAGGTTCAAGAGAACGTTATTTCTGTTATTATCACTGTGAATAGGCTGTGTCTTGCTTATATTACCGTTTTCCTAAACCTAACCTTACACCTGACCCAGAGGACCAACCCTAAACCTAACCCCCTAACCCTTGTGCCTAAACCTAACCAAGACCCTAAACCTAACGCTAGACCCTTCACTATAAACTTTAATACGTAGCTAAAGACAGAGCCTGCTGTCATCGCAAGTAACGGTGACATCATACATTTAAATCTACTAGGAGGTACAGGAGAAGCCGTCTGACCGCTACGTATAGGGATGATAGTAACTGATAATGGCCATTTAATGGTTGATAACGTTCGAAGCGGGTGTTTGCACCCGTCAGCCACTGTAGTTTCATGCTTATTTTTAAATGTTTGACCTTTTGTGTTTTCAGCTCAGATACTAGTTTAATTTTCAAATTTTACTGCTGAAAATAAAATGCAGTCGTCTTGTCTTTATTATCTTCTATTTTTATTATGTTCATCTGCACTCTGGTCAGAAACTGGTGCAATTTCATTTTATTGCATGCAAGAAAATTACAAGTAATGACAATAAAGTACTTGAAACTGAATTTAAACTTCTGGGTTTTCTACCATAATGATTTATGGACCAAACCTTAAATGGACTCAAAACATTTTGAAATACTCTAAATGTGGGGACAATGACAGGCAAAGGTAGAGAGCTGGCTGACATGATGCAGAGAAGAAAGGTAGATGTTTTATGTGTCCAAGAGACCAAGTGGAAGGGCAGCAAGGCTCGCAGTATTGGAGCAGGGTTCAAACTGTTTTACCATGGTGTGGATAGAAAGAGAAATGGAGTAGGGGTGGTCCTGAAGGAGGAGTTGGCAAAGAATGTAGTAGAGGTGAAGAGAGTGTCAGATAGGGTGATGTGTCTGAAGGTAGAAGTAGAAGGTCTGATGCTAAACATAGTCAGTGGTTATGCTCCACAGGTTGGATGTGATGGGGAGGAGAAAGATAAATTTTGGAAAGATTTGGATGAAGTGATAGAGAGTATTCCCAGGGAGGAAAGAGTGGTGATTGGAGCAGACCTGAATGGACATGTTGGTGAAGGAAACAGAGGGGATGAGGAAGTGATGGGTAGGTTTGGTGTCAAGGAAAGAAACCAGGAAGGACAGATGGTGGTGGATTTTGCCAAGAGAATGGAAATGGCTATAGTCAATACCTATTTCCAGGGGCGTAACTTTAGGTCTAACAT
>JBBPBX010008076.1:9648-31248 GCA_038048925.1 Garcialebias charrua
TGGTGAAGATTCTCAGTCGTCCAGGACATGATAAAATCAAAAAAGGCGTTCAATACAGGATCAACTGGACTTTATTTGTTGCAGAAAACATTTCGACTTCTGTCCAGAAGTCTTTTTCAATTCTGAATGAAAGGAAGCTGTGAGACCGAGAAGTTTTATACAGGCTGACGTGGGGTTATTTCAGTTTCCAATTTCATATGTTGGTGCGTGGCATGTCAGCCTGTATAAAACTTCTCGGTCTCACAGCTTACTTTCATTCAGAATTGAAAAAGACTTCTGGACAGAAGTCAAAATGTTTTCTGCAACAAATAAAGTCCAGTTGATCCTGTATTGAACGCCTTTTTTGATTGTACTATTAAATATACAATATATAGTCCCACAACTTTGAAAAACATTTTCACAAGCTTTTTTTTTTTGAGGAACGTCTGTAATAACAGGACAGTTTGCTGTGTTTGTGTGCAATGGTCCATTTTTAAGTGCTATGTTGTTTTTATGGTTCTCTGTGATGCTTACAGTGTCAACGAGGAGGATGTAGTCACAACTTCCACCAAACACAATCATATCAGAGTCTTTGCTCGCACACGCTGTGTGCCACAACCTAAAACACAGCAAGTAGTATTTAATGGTGTAGTTCAGGATAGTGAAACAGAAGTTTCTACCTCGGCTTGTGCTTAAAGGGATGCTCCAACTCTCTCCACTTCTTTGTTTCAGTGTCAAACAACCAGCCTTCACCTGATGGGAGAAAAATGATGAACTAGGCCACAATGAAAGGACAAATGAGTTGCAAAGATGAAAAATATGAAAAGGAGGGGACATGTTCTTACTTAACGGTTTACAGTTTACACTGAGACCCCCAAACAGGAACATGGTGGTGTCTGACACAGCTGTGAGCGTATGCCACGATCTGCCCACTGGAACGGCAGACAATGGACTTCTGCAAAACAATACTAGATCGTTAAACTTGGCAGCTCTTTATATGCATCTGAAGCACGTGTTCTTCTTGATACATGGGTGCTGTATTTAATTTTTGTTAACATACATTTCTGACCACGTCCAAGATTGGAGATCCAGACAGTGAATGTTGCTCGTCTTGGTTTCCTGCAGATGAAAGAGAGAACAATAATTTATGGCTCCTTGATTAGCATATTGTTGCACAATGAGATAAGAGCAGCTCACCATCACTCTGCCTCCACAAATGTATCCTTTGCATCCAAGTGTGGCACCGGCGTGTGCTGCACTCAGAGCAGGAGGACGACCCTGCAAGTTGGAAGATGCTGAGCTACCTCACCATTCTGGCCACTACTTCTTAGGTTTTGTACAATATCGAAGAGGCTCTTAAGTTTCCTCATCATCACATGTTCTGTACACATATTGGCCTCACGCCAAAAATACACTACATGCGTTACGGCTCCGCCCCGCTCCGGTCCGACCTCCGCAGCAAATACGCACCCATTATAATCAATGACAGAATTTACACTGGCTCCGCACGGCGGCAGCGAGCTGCGGAGAGCGGACGGCAGTCCGTCAAAATTAGAAANNNGGCGGCCGTGGCGTAGTGGTAATGGCAGTCGTCCCCCGATCGGAAGGTTGGCGGTTCGAATCCCGGTTCCCCACACCATGTGTCGTTGTGTCCTTGGGCAAGACACTTAACCCCGAGTTGCTCCCGGTAGGACTGGAAAGCACCTTGCATGGTAGTCTGCCGCTACCGGTGTATGAATGTGTGTAGCATTCAATGTGTGTAGCGCTTTGAGATTTTCACTAATGAAAAGCGCGTTATAAATTGAATTCATTATTATTATTATTATTATATTGTTGCACAATGAGATAAGAGCAGCTCACCATCACTCTGCCTCCACAAATGTATCCTTTGCATCCAAGTGTGGCGCCAGCGTGTGCTGCCCTCAGAGCAGGAGGACGACCCTGCAAGTTGATATCGAGAGAAGACGCTGAGCTACCTCACCATTCTGGCCACTACTTCTTAGGTTTTGTACAATATCGAAGAGGCTCTTAAGTTTCCTCATCATCATATGTTCTGTACACATATTGGCCTCAGTGTAAAAGTATAGTAATTTCCGGACTATAGAGCACACCTGAATATAAGCTGCGCCCATTAAATTAATAAACAATAATAATTTTGTACATATACTGTATAAGCTGCACCTGTGTATAAGCCGGGGGTGTGCACGTTGTAACATGAGATATTTACACAGAAATATATACAGGTAGTCCTCGAGTTATATACTACGTCGTAACTCGAATTTCAACGTAACTCGAAACATACGTCCAAACTGCACCTTATACGTACAGTACTGTATTTTACCAAGCACTTAGCCTATCCTAACACAGTACCCTACATAATTATAAAAAAAACACATTCATTTGAGAGCCATAATGAAGTGAAAAAAATTGTTAATTTCCTACTCTGAATGTTGTGAAGCCATTTCCTCCGTTCCTCCCTCCCTCCTCCGGATTCTGCATTTGTTTATGTTGTAAAACCGCCGTCCATAAAACAGCTACTTTTCCACAGCTGCTGCCTGTTTCTGCCTGTCCAGCTTGGTCCAAAAAGTTTTGTTTTGTTTTTTGAATGTCCAGAGGACCAGACTTAGCTTTTTTAGAGAGTACAGGCAGCTGTAGCCTCCGCAGCTAGCAAAACGGGAAACCGGAAACTGCCGGAAACATCTAGAAACTGCGTAAATCGGCTTCAAAATAAAAAAAATCAAAATACAGGTTGTCCCCGACTTACGACGTCATCGACATACGAGGTTCCAGACTTATGAGCGGACTAACGACCAGTAAAGTTGTACAGAAAATACAGCACTGGTATGTGTTTTTAGATAAAAGTGTGTTAGCTAACTGTTTGTAAACAAAGCATGTTTATGAACCAGTATGTACGTTTGTGTTGAAAAACGGGTGTTTGGCGCAGCGCTAGCATTCATTTTCCGACTTAAGACCAAAAATCCGGACTTACAAGCGACACGTGTTTCGGTTTCTGACATACGAATTATCGTCTTACGAGCGATTCGTAGGAACGGAACTCCCTCATAAGTCGGGGACAACCTGTGGATATTTTTTATTTTTATGGAGATGCGTGTCGTAACCCCGAAACGTCGTAACTCGAGGCCGTCGTAAGTTGAGGACTACCTGTATTTTAAAACTTTTAATTAAATACATACCGTAACATACAGAAATGCGTAAAGTAAATGTTTTTGTCTGAACTGTGCCTGTAACACAGCTGGTTAAAACAATAACACAGTAGCCTACCGGTAAGTCACTGATATCTATCTTCACCTTCCTCCTGCACTAGCTTGTGCTGTTTTCCATCACACAGGTCCCACCAAGCTCGGAGTGTCACTTTAAATGTACAATTCACACTTATTTCCATGACATCACGAGCGCCGCAGAACAGCCACACTGATGAGGGTAAATCGGTTCTTCTCACCCTGAGCGTTTCATTGTACTGTTAAACTTGTGTTAACTTTGTGTTAAACTTGTGTTAAACTTGTGTTAACTTTGTGTTAAACCCGTGTTAACCTCCAGCTGACTTGACAGGGTCTTCTCTGTAGCAGGCCCAAGACTTTGGAATGAGTTACCTCTGCTTGTCAGACAGGCCCCCTCCCTCTCGGTTTTCAAATCCCGTTTAAAAACACACTACTATTCCGTAGCTTTCAGCACCTGATGATCTGTGTTTGTACCTGTTTGCTTCACACAGGTTAGTTTTTATATTTATCATCTGCGACGTTTTTATATCTATATTCTGATTTTACTTCATTTTGTATGTTGCTTTATGTGTTGCCTGTATTTCTGTTTCTACAGCACTTTGGTTGGCCTTGTTTCTGTTTTAAGTGCTCTATTAATAAAATGGTATGGTATGGTAACCTTGTGTTAACCTTGCATATGACAAATAAACACAATTTGAACTTGAATGCAGAATTCACACTTAATTCGAGTGGCTGCAAATACTATGTTGTGCACCCAGGAAAGGGGTACGTTTCCCCACTCCCTGGGGGTACAACAGGGAGGGGAGAACAACCTGTTTCATTGGTCCACTGTGACCTGTTCTGTAATTTAAATGGTCGGATTATTTTTTTTAACCTTTATTTAAACAGGTAGTTTCATTGAGTCATGAGGATCCCCCCAAGAGAGACGTATTGGACAGCTACGTGAGTGCCCAGGTGTGACGAGGCTAAATATTTTGGCGGCATGAAGCTCGTTAGCCCGTCAAAAATAAAAAATAAAAAATCCATAAATTAGCTGCAGCATTGTATAATAATAATAATAATAATAATAATAATGAATTCAATTTATAACGCACTTTTCATTAATGAAAATCTCAAAGTGCTACAAGGAGCAACAGAATTAAATGACAATAAAACAAATAATAAAACAATTAAAATCAATAACAATATCAGCTAAGATCAAAAGTAGAATCATGAGGAGGTAGAGTATGCTTGGTCGAAAAGAAAGGTCTTCAAGCCGCTCTTAAAGTCAACCACAGACTGTGGGGCTCTTAGACAGTCAGGAAGAGAGTTCCACAGGCGGGGGGCAGCCACACTGAAAGCCCGGTCTCCCATGGTCCTTAATTTGGTTCTCGGAATGTGAAGGAGATTGCTGTTCTGTGACCGCAGCGAACGGGTGGATGAGTATGGAATAAGAATATCCTTCAGATAATCTGGTGAAGTTCCGTGTAAGCATTGATGTGTAATGAGAGCAGTTTTGTACTGAATTCTGTAGGCGACAGGAAGCCAATGAAGGTTATGGAGAATGGGCGTAATATGTTCAAATTTACGAACTCTCAACAAGATCCTTGCTGCACTGTTTTGAATATATTGAAGTTTCTGAAGGTTTTTGCCAGGGATTCCAATAAACAGGGAGTTGCAGTAGTCGAGCCTGGAGGAGACAAAAGCATGGACGAGCTTCTCAGCATCGGAAAAAGTTAGGGATGGGCGAAGTCTGGAGATGTTTCGAAGATGGAAGAAGCAAGTTTTAAACAGATGCTTAATGTGATTTTCAAATGTAAGATTGGAGTCCATTTTTATTCCAAGATTAGTAACAGAGGTGGAGAGGGGGATGTCTTGTCCAGAAAAGGAAAGTGTTGTTATAGGAGATGTTTGTACCTGGTGAGGGGTGCCAATCAGTATGGCCTCAGTCTTGGAGCAGTTTAATTGAAGAAAGTTCTGATTCATCCATGCCCTAATTGCCTCCAGGCAGGCAGAGAGGGCAGTGAGTGAAGATGGAGATGACAAGGTGGAAGATGAGGATGCTCCAGTCCTGATGTAAAGCTGTGTATCGTCGGCATAACAGTGAAAAGAAATGTTGAACTGATTAATAATTTGACCTAAAGGCAGCATGTAAAGGGAAAACAGCAGGGGCCCCAGAACCGACCCCTGAGGGACACCACAGGAGACACAAACTGTCTGGGACGTGGCGTTGCCAAGACTAACACATTCCAGCCTATTGGAGAGGAAAGATTTGAACCAGTCCAGGACTGTGTCGCAGAGACCGACCTCCACATGAAGACGGTGGAGGAGGATACTATGGTCCACAGTGTCGAAGGCTGCAGTGAGGTCAAGGAGGACAAGGATGGAGGGAGAGCCAGTGTCAGCAGCCAAGAGGACATCATTGGTAACCCTCAGCAATGCAGTCTCTGTACTGTGAGCTGCCCTGAATCCAGACTGGAACTTCTCATACAGGGAGTGTTGTTGTAGGTGATCCTGCAGCTGAGCAGCAACAGCTTTTTCCAGCACTTTAGACAGAAAAGGGAGGTGTGAAATTGGGCGGTAATTAGAAAAAATGTCGGGATCCAAATTAGATTTTTTCAGAAGAGGCCTAATGATGGCGGTTTTTAGAGGCAGTGGAACATGACCAGATTGTAGAGACTGATTTATTATTTGAGTGATAAGTGGGCCTATTGCAGAATGATTGGTTTTTATGAGAGACGAGGGGAAAGGATCCAGGGCGCAGGATGAAGGCTTCATTTTCTTGATGATGGCCTCCACCTCACTCTGAACAACTTCGTCAAAGCTGTTTAGGGTCCCAGAATGCAGACGGGTGGGTGGCACACTGAGAACGGGGAGGTTGTGGAGCTGAGATCTGATAGTGTCAACTTTGGTTTTAAAAGATGAAAGAAACAGGTCGCATTTTTGAGCAGAGTCCTCAAGAGTTTGCTTAATGGGATTAAGCAGACGAGTGATTGTGGAGAAGCACATCAGAAATACATTTAGTCATGCTCAATACACAGGCTCACACTTAGTTAATCACACACAAGGTGCACAGGACAATAACTTGTTTAAACTTAAGCAAAACTCGTTTAAATCTAGAACTGCTCCTCTGAATTTGCACAAACAAAGAAGCACACAAACTGATAAAGGTCAGGAAGCAGAGACCTTGAGCAGGATCATAAATCTCGTTGCTAAGGCAACTATCAGGTTTAACCAATGGGACAACAGCAGAATCCCAAAACAATTTATGGTACCACATAACATCACGTATCAAAGAGACACTTTAGGCATTCCTGGAGCGACTTCACGGCGAGAGGTTCGATCCAGCAGCTTGGTTCGTGTGCACATGAATTGACCTAAATGCCATTTTCTGTTTAAACTGTCTTAAACCTGTGTCTTAATCAATAAATCTCACTTTTTCTAAGAAACGCCTGGTCATTCAGAACACGTCTTTAACTGAAATTCCTTCACCAGGCCAGAAGGATCGGTTGACATTCTCTAGTCTGGCAAGACAGATTGAAAGTGGGCTTACCAAAGGCTATTCAGAGACAGATATTATTGATGCTGTGATCCGTGCTATAACACCCGGCCTACAATTACGGAGCTACTTGGAGGGAAAAGAGATCCTTACCTTACCTGCTCTGCGTAGAATCTTAAGGTCTCATTACCAGGAGAGAGGTGCCACAGATTTATACAAGCAGCTAACCTCTGAGGTTCAGGGCAGCAAAGAGTCTCCTCAGAATTTCTTAATCAGGGCTATGGACCTGAGGCAGAAAATTCTGTTTGCCTCTCAGGAAGCAGAGTCAGCTTTAAAATATGACCCTGCTCTTGTCCAGAATCTGTTTATGCATACCATCTTAACAGGTTTACAGAATGACAACATCAAGAGTGATCTTCAGCCTTACCTCACAAAGCCTGGCGCACCCGATGAACTGTTGCTGGAGAAAGTGAATATTGCTTGTACAAATGAAAAGGAGAGGCAGGACAAAAAGAAGCACGCTGTCCCACAAAGGGCAACCAGTGTCAGTACTGTCCAGTCTGGTGAGCCGGCCAGAGAAACAAAAACTCCAACCCAGCAAAACCGATCTCAGATGTCCCCTGATGTGTTATCTGAGATCAAAGAAATGCGCTCTGACATGGTGTTGTTAAAGGATCTGAGAGCTGAAGTGTTCCAAATCAGGGAAACAATCCAAAAAAACACTAATACACAGCCAAAGCAACCCCCACAAAGTTCAGAACAAGTGTTTGCTGCAAGTCCAGTGTTCTCACCTACAGAACAGTCCTTCAGATTCATGTCACCCATGATGCCAGTTTATCCTCAACAGCACCCAGAATTGCTGCAGGAGTACAGGCCCCTGTATGGTCCAGGACAGATGAGAGGGACTGCACAATTTCAACAAAGGTTTGCTCCACAACAATATTACCAAAGACCACGCCAACAACCCAGATGCTTTGCTTGTACCCAAGCCAATGAGGAACATTGTCAGCATTGCTTCAGATGTGGAAGTACTGAGCACTTCAGGGCAGGATGTAGAGCAGACAGAGCAGCTCCTTCAACATATAGGGGACCTTTAAACTAAGTCGGGTTGCCTCCGTGGGGCGTGGGGCAACCAGAGTTAACTACAAGTCCCATTTTTGTGTAAACTGTGGAAAAAAGAAAGTGAAGAGGGAATTAAAATGCTGCTGGAGTTGTAAAACTGCTCTTTATTGCTCAAAAACATGTCAGAAAATGCATTGGCCTGTTCACAAAATTGACTGTAAGTCACACTCATGTTTAGGTGTTAAACAAGTCAGGCAGCTACGTGAACAATCTGAACCCAAAACTATCAGAGCTTCTGTTAAAGATCAAACTGTAAGGGAGCTAGTAGGAAAAAAATGTATTATCAAGTGCTTCCTGAATGGACAGAATACTCAAGCACTCTGGGACACAGGTTCACAAATATGTGCTATAGATGAGGCTTGGAAAGAAAATTACCTACCTGACCTGCAGCTAAGGGATGTTACTGAGCTACAGGACCCACTGGACCCATTATATATTGAAGCAGCTAATGGCACCGCCATGCCATACTCTGGCTGGCTGGAAGTCCCTTTCAAGTTGACTACGATGGATGATGAGCTGCTAATACCTGTGCTTGTGTTGAAAGGCAACCAACAGCAATGCCCAATCATTGGGTTCAATGTAATTGAACATCTCGTGCAGAACAACCGGGAAGGCCAACCAATATATGGCGGTATGGACAAACTTGTAAATGCAGTAAAAATTGCATTCCCTCATCTAAAAAATAATAAGGTAAAAGCCTTTATTTCTGCTGTCAGCCTGGGTCAAACATGTGAACACAATGTGATGACAGTAAATGAAAGAGTCAATGTGCCAAAACACACCACCGTCCAGATTCAGTGTCGTATTCAGGCCCCAAAGTTTAGGGAAGCTAAAACTCTGCTTTTTGAGCCTCTTGTGAACCCACAGTGGCCTGAAGAATTGGAATTCTGTGATACCCTTGTATCAATTGAGGCAGAAACAGCCCCAAAGGTTGTTTTAAGTGTTCAAAACCCCACAAACCACGATATCACACTTCCAGGCCGGACGGTTGTTGGAGCTGTGCAGTCTGTAAGGTCTGTGTATCCAGCTGACTTTTTTAGCACAACCCAACAACCAACAAGTAAATCAGTCAATCACATCCAGGCCCAGAGCACCAGTGAAGGTGTACCTACAGATGGACAGTGGGACCCTCCTGTTGATTTAACTCACCTGGATGAGGACCAGAGACAAATAGTAAGTCAAATGTTAAGAGAAGAATCTGAGTCTTTCTCCAAATCTGATGAGGATATTGGCTGCATACACGGGTTACAAATGAACATCTCACTGAAGGATGATGAACCTGTGTCAAAAACATACCGGTCTGTGCCCAAACCTCTGTACAGGGAAATGAAAGATTACCTGCAGGATCTCATAGTGCAAGGGTGGGTTGAAAGATCCAAATCTTCTTATTCCTCGCCAATTGTCTGCGTAAGAAAAAAAGATGGCACTCTGCGTTTATGTATAGATTACAGAGAGCTCAACAAAAAAACACATCCTGACCGCCACCCGATTCCCAGGGTTCAAGATATAATGGATAGCCTGGGGGGAAACACCTACTTTTCCTTGCTGGACCAAGGGAAAGCATATCATCAGGGATTCATGGACAGAGACAGCAGGCATTTAACAGCCTTTGTGACCCCCTGGGGTCTATACGAGTGGATACGAATCCCATTCGGCCTGATGAATGCGCCCGCAGCTTTTCAGCGCTGCATGGAACAATGCTTAGCAGATTTGAGGGATGAAATGTGTGTACCATATCTTGATGATGTTCTTGTGTTTAGCAGGACATTTGAAGATCATGTCAGCCATGTCCGAGCAGTGTTGCAACGTCTGAGGCAGCATGGGATCAAGCTAAAACCTAAAAAGTGTGACCTGTTTAAAGCTGAGGTGCGGTACCTGGGCAGGATCGTGTCTGCTGAGGGCAACAGGATGGATCCAGCTGACACTAATGCTGTAAGAGCCCTAAAGCATAAACATCCTGCGAATGTTGGTGAGTTGAGAGCAATTCTTGGACTTTTGAGCTATTACAGGCAGTATATAAAGGACTTTTCACGTATTGCTAGTCCCTTATATGATCTGTTAAAAGCACCTACAAAGCATGAGCCGTTAACAAACAAAAAGAGAAAGTGGCCAACAAAAACTGGCAGCAGAGCTGTCCCATCCAGTACAATCATTCATTGGACTGAAAAACACCAGTTGATCCTGGAACAACTCATTGACTTCCTTGTCAACCCCCCTATACTTGGCTTCCCAGATTTCTCACAGCCATTTGTTCTTCACACAGATGCGTCAAATCTGGGTCTAGGTGCTGTGCTGTACCAAAAGCAGAGTGGAAAGCTTCGTGTGATTGCCTATGGCTCGCGCACCCTAACAGCTGCAGAGAAAAATTATCATTTGCATTCGGGGAAGTTGGAGTTTCTCGCCCTTAAATGGGCTGTAACAGAGAAATTCAGAGACTATTTATATTATGCCCCATTTTTCACTGTCTATAGTGACAATAATCCACTCACATACGTGTTGTCATCTGCCAAACTAAATGCAACAGGATGCCGATGGGTTGCAGAGCTGGCAGATTTTCATTTCTCTGTGAAATACAGGCCAGGAAAGGAAAATGTGGACGCAGATAGTTTATCCCGAATGCCTCTAGATGCAGAGTTTTTTATGAAAGAGTGTTCAGAAGAAATGCCATCTGATGTCATTGGGGCAACTACAGAAGCTGTGAAAAATCAAGATGAGTCCAGTGTGTCGTGGTCCATGTGTGTCTCAGTAGCATCTGCAGATTTGACCCCTGACACATCCATCATCCCACTAACACCAGAACAGATCCAGAATGACCAAAGAAATGATCCAGTTCTGGGACCAGTGATCCAGTTAAAACTAACCGCAAGCAAACCGTCAGGTGCACAACTCAAGCAACTTAGTCCACAAGTGGGGTGTTTGCTAAGAGAGTGGGACAAGTTGGAAATTGATGAAAGTGGGGTGTTGCACAGAAAGACAACAAGCAAAAAACAACTTGTACTCCCAGAAAAGTATAAAAATACAGTGTTGAGGGAACTTCATGACGAAATGGGCCACCAAGGTGTCGACAGGACATCATCCCTGATACGGGACAGGTTTTATTGGCCATATATGCAGCGTGAGATAGAGAGCTATGTCATGAGAAGATGTGAATGTCTCAAACATAAGAAACCCAGTCAGGAAACAAGGGCTCCCCTCACCAATATAGTAACAACTCAACCATTTGAACTTGTCTCTGTTGATTTCCTACATCTCGAAAAATGTCTAGGGGGTTATGAGTACATCTTGGTGATTATTGATCATTTTACCCGCTTTGCCCAGGCCTATGCCACCACTTCCAAATCAGCTAAAACAGCTGCGGACAAGATCTTTAATGATTACGCCATGAAATTTGGTTTTCCTGCTCGTATTCACCACGACCAGGGTGGTGAATTTGAGAATCAACTATTCACACAACTAAAAAAATACTGTGGAATTGCAGGGTCCAGAACCACTCCCTACCACCCGCAAGGAAATGGACAAGTTGAAAGATTCAACAGGACATTACTCCAAATGCTTCGGACACTTACAGACAAACAGAAACACAACTGGAAGGATTCATTAAACAAAATGATCTATGCATATAACTGTACTCGGAGTGAGGTGACAGGTTTCTCCCCCTTTCAGTTGTTGTATGGGCGTTCTCCCCGATTGCCAGTTGACATGCTGTTTAATTTGACTCCAGAACAAGCAGACCATAATCATCATGGCTATATGGAAAAGTGGAAGCAAGGCATGGAGGAGGCGTATGGAATCGTCAGAGAAAATGCCCAGAAAGCCGGCCAGAGGAGTAAGGAATTGTACAACCGCAAGGTGAATAGTTCAGTACTACAACCAGGTGATCGTGTTTTAGTGCGCAATTTGACACCTCGTGGGGGCCCAGGAAAACTGAGGAATCATTGGGAGGACATTGTTCATGTTGTTGTACGCCAGGTAAATGAAAATGTCCCAGTTTATGAACTCAAACCTGAAAAGGGTCAAAGAAGGTCAAGGGTCCTTCATCGCAATCTGCTCCTCCCATGTGACTCTTTGCCCCTTGAGATTCCAGTCCAGACTGGAAAGAAGAGGAGAAAAATGTTAAATAACAAAGGAGTGGAGCAGGCAGAGGAAGAGGATGATGATGCTGACGCTGACGAATACTATCCTGTGCTATTTCACCAGCCAGCCCAGCCTGAGAAAGTAAGTCATATGCCTGCAAGCACAACCCAAGAGCTAGGAGATATCCAGTTTGAACAGAGCATAGCTCCTGAAATGGATCACAAACAAGGAGAAACAACTGTGATGGAATATGAGGAGTCTGGCTCTTGTAACGAGGAACAAATGATGGAGGATGCTACTGAACAACCTGCTTCAACTGGGATCATGGAGGATGCTACTGAACAACCTGCTTCAACTGGGATCATCAGAGAGGGAGTTCAGGCTCCTGAAGAAGCTCAACGACCGCAACGGCTTCATAGGAAGCCCAAAGTTTTTACATATGAGAGGCTTGGATCTCCAGTCTGCTATAACCTAAGGACTCCACCACAGCCCCCATACTTCACAATGCCATGGATGAACATTGTTCACCCATACTACATCTCATATGACTATCAGAGATGAGAGCAGGACATGGTGCACCACTGAACTGAAAGAATGGACACACATTGGGGTCATAGCATGATGGACTGTTTATTATAACATTCACAATGAGGGACTATTCTCTACGTGAACTGACATTATTGGCATCCAAGCCGCAATGTACTTGTCAATGAACTCTTGTTATGGAGTCACGGGATGACCACTAAGATGATGGACAAGTAGTGACTTTCATGTTTAAAACATGGACACTGGGTGTTTACCCTCAAAATGAGAATGTATGAAAAGAGTTCCAGTCTGTAAGTAGATTTAGTGACTTAAGGAATATTTTTAAGACTGATAGGTTGCTTCTCATGCTTTACTACTTTCCCAACATCGCATGAGTTGAGATGTTGGGGACAACATCTATTTTGTGGGGGAGTGTGTTACAGGGTATGATATTCATTTGACCGTGTTCATATTAGATCCAATTGTTTGATTATCTCCATTAATTTAGTTTGATTTGGTGTGTGCATGGAATGTAGTGGGGCCTTTGAAAGAATGGTGCGTTGGCGCAATAGTCAAAAGAGTCCACTAGAGGGACTCGTGCGCTCTTTACATTTAATACAACAGTAAGTAAAGACGCACTGGTTTCAACTAGTCATCTCTTTTCTTATAATTGTCCTTTTTTATAAGGTAAGAAGTTAGATTAAACTTTCAGGAAAATGATATGAGTGAATGCTAGCCCTGTATGTGCGAGTTTGTATATGTTTAGTTAGTTTTGTGTCACATATTAGTTATCTTGTTTTAATGTAATGTGTGAAGAGTGTTTGGCTAGCTACTTAGCTCTGTTGCTAACGTTAATAAGCCGTTAGCAACCTCTTCTGTTCGGCAGTTGGTTGATAAATGAGGATAATTGTAATTTTTATGAAGTACAAGTAATGTACTGTTCTTCATCATTTTGATATTCCTATTTTTCTCTTTATTAATTTACTTCTGACAGTAAGGTAACAACATTAATTCAAAGTAAAATGTTTAGATATTGTTGAGTAACTGTAATGTGAAATACTTGATTTTTTCTAAAAGAAATGTGGTGTTTACTTGTATTTAGAAAGGTTAAAAGTTGTATAAGGAAATATTTATAATTGTAATTTTTATGAAGTACAAGTAATGTACTGTTCTTCATCATTTTGATATTCATATTTTTCTCTTTATTAGTTTACTTTTGACAGTAAGGTAACAACATTAATTCAAAGTAAAATGTTTAGATATTGTTGAGTAACTGTAATGTGAAATACTTGATTTTCTCTAAAGAAATGTGGTGTTTACTTGTATTTAGAAAGGTTAAGAGTTGTATAAGGAAATATTTCTGTGTTTTGCTTTTGACGTTCGGCTCTTTACATTTAATACAACAGTAAGTAAAGACGCACTGGTTTCAACTAGTCATCTCTTTTCTTATAATTGTCCTTTTTTATAAGGGCCAACATTTGCTCTGTAACGCATTTCACACTTGGACTTGTGATTCTGTGCGTCACAATTTCAGGGATGACCTGGAGAGTTAAATATAAGAAAGAGGAATAATTACAGTATATATCTTTGAATGTTTTTATTTAGCACAAAACAAAACTGAAAGTTATGCACCATAACTCATGTTCCCTGAAGGAAGGGAACGAGGTGCAACATACTTGATATGGGAATTGCGCCCCCGCGCAATTACCTGAAGGAATACATTCACGCCTTTAAGGCAGGGGCGTCAGCGTCGCGCCAGAGGCCCCGCCCTCTGGGTATTTAAGCGGCTGACGCCCATCCATCTTTCTCCAAGATTGCACTTCACCGAGCTTTCAGCATTGAAAGGGCCAGATATGTTGCACCTCGTTCCCTTCCTTCAGGGAACATGAGTTATGGTGCATAACTTTCAGTTCCCTTTCAGTCTGGTCTCTCGGTGCAACATACTTGCTATGGGAACGTAATTCATTCACGCCCTTGAAATGCTCAGCAAAGTGCATGTGAGAACATCCGTCCTAAAAAGACAGGCATCTCCCAGCTGCTTTCTATAGGGAATGTAGAGAGCACATGCTAAGAGGAAAAAATGCAGAATGTAAAGAACATCAACGTGATGTTTCCACTGGGCATATATATATACAACACCAGCTAGAGACAGCCTAAGCGTGCTCCACTAGTGTGAGTACTCTTCATCTCCTTTTCCCTCTGGAGCATCCTGAGAAACAGGAGGAGCAATGGACCCACTACATCACAAGAAATTGGGTGACAAATGTGGAGGTAGAAAACCCAAGCCAAGCACAGGGTAACCTCCCAGGTCCTTACTAGAAATCCTTTCTTTTCTTTTTTCCTATAGGGCGCAACTGACAAGTGGAGCCCATCCTGATGTTGGAGATCAGTTAGGGAGATGGGGAAACCCTTCCAATAGACATATCCTAGGCAAAACATAAACACCAAGGGGTACCCTTGTGAATGTTGTTACTGTTTAGTTTGGGACAAAGCAACCAAAGCCTTAGGCTCTCAGCCAGTTCCCTTCAGACGCCAGGCTGAAAGTTGCCATAACCCTGGACGTGGGTGTAGAAGCTGCCCACATGCCTGAGTCAGCAGGTCCCTGTGAGGAGGCAATTGCCATGGTATCCCTGATAACATTGAGATCAACTCCGGGAACCACGTTTTCTGTGGCCATCTGGGGGCTATGAGAATCAGGGAGAGGGCTCCCTGGCGTACCCGTTCCAATGTCGCCCCGATCAGAGGGACAGGTGGAAAGGCATAGTAGAGCACCCCTGCTGGCCAATCATGTGCCAGAGCATCCATACCCAATGGTGCGTCTGCTTCCCTCAAGGAGAAGTAGAGGTCACAGTGTGAGCTAGCCCTGCAAGCGAACAGGTCCACAGAGGCTCTCCCAAATCGTGACCAGACCTGTTCCACAATCCGTGGGTTCAGGCTCCATTCTGAGGTCCTCTTGAGAGGGCGTCTGCTCCATAATTTAGATCACCAGGGACATGAGTCGCCCTAAGTGACAAGATTCTTGGAGTACACCATGTGAGCATCATTTGTGCCAGTCCGAGGAGGGCCCGGGACCTTGTCCCTCCCTCTCTGTTGATGAAGGACACTGTGGTCCTGTTATCTGATTTCACCAGGATATGTTGTCCAGCAACCAGACCTTTATTGAAAAAGTATTTTAATGCCAGGAATACGGCCAGCAACTCCAGGAAGTTGATATGTAATCTCGCTTTCTGTTCATTCCAAAGGCCGCGGGCGTTCTGATTTCTACAGATCGCCCCCCATCCTGTTTTTGAGGCGTCCGTCGTGATGACTAGATGAGATGACACCCTTCCCAGTGATACCCCTTCCGTGAAAACGGACAAATCTCTCCAAGGTTCCAGGGCCTTCAGGCACTCTGAATCTATCCTAACCTTTCCTGCTTGACTAGGCAGGGTGGGTTATGTCCGTCGGTTTAGCCATACTTGTATGGGCCATATTTTCAGTAATGCGTGTGGAACACAGGGAATGGCTGCCGCCAAGAGGCCTAAAAGGTGTTGGCACGTTTTCACAGGGACCCGTTGGTCCAGTTTAAATCTTTCCAGGCAACGACGAATGGAGGAAACTCTTTCCTTCGAGAGCCATGCCCTGTACTGGACAGTATCAATCTGTACTCCCAGAAATACGGTAACCCGTGATGGAGTTAAATCGCTTTTTTGTAGGTTTATGACAAAACCGAGAGACTCCAGGTGAGATATCACCTTATAGGAGTGTGACTGGGCCTGCTTTCTGCTTTCAGCCAGAATCAGCAGGTCATCCAAGTAATTCATGACCCTGAGTCCTTGATTCCTAAGAGGGGTCAGGGCTGCATCCAGACATTTAGTAAATGTACGCGGAGCAGTCTTTAAACCGAAGGGTAAAGCTTTGAATTCATAAGCGTTTCCCTCGAACGCAAAGCGGAGGAACTTTCTGTGTTTCCTCCACACGCCTATATGGAAATAGGCATCTTTTAAATCCACTGTACATGCGTAGTCTCCTAATTTCACAGACTGGAGAACTTGCCGCAGTGTGAGCATCTTGAACTTAAATGTTTTAATCCTTTTGTTGAGAGTCCTGAGATCCAGAATCGGTCTCAGTGATTGATCCTTTTTGGGCACCAGGAAGTACTTGCTGCAGTGGTCAGAGCATAGTTTGCATCCTGAGACCAAACTAATCACTCCCTTTTGCAGCATCGTCGAAACTTCCTCCCTCAGCACGTGTACACGTGTAGGGTTGATCTTAGATTGTAGCACCCCTGTGAAGTGGAGCGGTCTTTTTGAGAACTGCAACTTGAGCCCATGACATATCGTTGTCATGACCCAATCATTTGGTAGACACGCCTTCCAGGCCTGCGCATGCGCACTGAGCCTGGACGGCATGTTGAATTGCTGCTCATCGTGTTTTAGCGCTGGAGGGGTGGCCTTTGACCCCTCTCGCGCCTTTTCGAGCAGGTTGGTCGGCTCAACAGAAGATATCGCGAGATCTGACCGTCTCTGGCAGAGCTCGTGTATCTTGCTGCGGTTCATAGTTTGACCACATGGTTTGTTTATAAAAATGGGACTCGAGTCAAGAACCAGGGCAGTCTGTGCTTTGGTACTTTTATTTTTGTACATGTCTGAAACAGTGTTTGTTTTGTTTACACATACAATAGGCGAGTCATTTTGGTGCGCGCACACATGTCACCAGTTCCTCGTAGTTTCTTACGAGTAGAGACTGGAATCAAAAGGTTAGGTTCCTGTACCTCGTGGGCGGGCGAACCTGTAAAACTGTCAGTTCGTCCTGGTTCATCAGGCCCGAGACTGTATTCCGTACGGGGTCAACGAAGGGGTCCCCGGCCGGTACTGGAAATTTTCACTGTCACCAGCGGGTCTGTTCCGTGGGAGGCCACGCATGTTTTCCTTTGAGGGAGCAAAACTTTTCCTCGGCAACCCCTCGCGGAGGGCTTCCGCTTGTTTGCGTCTTTGTTCCAGCCTGGCCTGGACGCGTTCCAGGGCTCCCCCGAAGAGTCCCGTCGACTCGATCGGGTGCTGGAGGAAAGTAGACCTCTGGTTTTCTGGGAGGTCCGACAATGTTAGCCAAAGATGGCGCTGGGCGACAACTATTTCCGCCATTGCCTTGCCTTGGGAAATGGCTATTGTCCCCATCATGCAGAGCATGAGGTCAGAGGCACGGCGGGCCTCCTCCATGGCCTCCATTGCGGCCTGCTCGTCTTTTGATACCTGGATATCCTGCAGTTTTTCTGCCAGGTACGCCTGTACCATGGTTGATACATTCATTGTGCGAGCCGCGAGGCCCTGAGCCTTGTAGCACTTCTCGAGTTGTTTCTCCGAAGCGCGGCAGGCCCTGCTGGATAGCGCTGGTTTCGTCCCCGTGGCTGCGGAGGCCAGGTGAGCCGCCAGAGTCTCCTCTATCGGGGGTGCGCTGGCAAGGCCCACTGTCTCCATTCCCGCGACATCAAGGAGTCGGGATAGTGGCAGCATGATGGGAGCTTCGGGTTCCGCCCAGGAGCGTTTGTGCTCCATGAGGAAGTCTGGAAAAATTGGCATTTTCTGCGACGTTGTCGGCTGCTTCGCGTAGAAGTAGCTTCCCTCTAGCCTCATAGCCTGTTGGCGAGGCGTGGGGTCTGGCCACGTGACCTGCAGGGCATCTGCCGCCCTATGGCACAGGTCGAACAGAGCAGGTACCGACAAGTCCGGTTCCGGAAGGATTTGCGCCAGGTTCTGGGAGGAATCCACAGTTTCTCCTTTGTGACCGTATTCGGCGTCTTGGTCGGACACTTCGGGCGTCGAGTCCTCGACGGCAACTGAGGAGTCCGACACGTTGTCCTCTCCGACTCGACCGTTGCATTCCAGGTCCACGTTTTCGAGCTCCGGTTCGGGAGCGAGCAGTTTAGTGCGACGTGCGACCTTCAGCGCCGCGTTCCTAGCCATGGATTTGGCCAACGCGTCCGCGCGGCGTTTCCTCACTACCGCCGACATTTGACGGCAGTGGGAGCAGGAGTCGGGGAATTCCAGCGCTTTCCTCACGTGCAGAATCCCTAGGCAGACAGGACAGGCCTCGTGGGTGTCCGTCGCCGAGAGGGAGTAGCCGCATCCGCTGGGGCATGGGCGCGAGTGAGGACTCGTCGTCCTGGTTTTCTTCCTCTTTGTCCTCCGTTTTCCCTTCTCGGGAGCCATGTCCGGAGACGAGAAGATTAGAAGTTGGTCCTAGTTTCCTTTTGTTCAAAGCCGTCTTCTTCGTGGTCTTGCTTTTGCTGGTTAGCCTGCTAATGATTAGCAGAAGGTTGTGACGCAGTTAGCGCCGTCGAGCGAAGCAGCTGCGGAAAGAGAAGAAAACTTTGAGGTAAGTAGAAAAATGCTGGACTAGCTTTCGCCAGCCCAGCAGTACGCAGGAAAATTCTGTACGCTCAGTGTAGGGAGCAAGCTCACCTCAGTCGAGCGATGCGACAACAGAGAAGTCCCACGAAGTTCAGGTGTTAAGCGAGGTGAAGGGCAAAAAAGAGAAAGATGGATGGGCGTCAGCCACTTAAATACCCAGAGGGCGGGGCCTCTGGCGCGACCCTGACGCCCCTGCCGTAAAGGCGTGAATGTAAAAAAAGGAGCATTAGACACAGCTAAATAAGGAACAGGCTCTGATCATTTCAACTCCAGTTTGTTATCAACTCTAGTTAAAATACTGTCTCGTCAACCTTGTAATGGGTCAATAGTGAACAATATTTTAACTTCCTGACACCATTTTCAAAACTTGGACCTGAGTGTCGAGACATTTGGAGACATCTCTTGTCTCCTAACATCATGAACTGACACATTTTAATATTGCAGCAAGAATTTATTGTTCAAGTTCAGAAGAAGTTGGTTTTCAAAGTTTTTTGAGCCGAGTCCGGATCTTTTGGGAGAGAGAATCTGTTCTGCTGAACTGATCAATCTTTCAATAATCTTTCAATAAGGCCATGGGTGGTGTGTATCTTCTGGCTGACTCTCCACAGTGGAATCCATTTTGGGTGTGTTAGTGGTGCTGTAGGTGCTCCCAGCTCAATGATGTATACACTAAATATACGTCACTGGTCCAGTTCTTCTTGAAGGCAGGTCTAATGTTACCTGTTCACTTTGCAGTGATTCAATGGACCAACTCCACTCTCGACATCAGTTACTTTCAAACTAATGACAAATAAAAAAACTGCAACATGAATGTAACTTGTAACTCAACACATTATAGAAATGTAGTGTAATAGAAAGTACAGATACTTCATGTAAAATGTAGTGGAGTAAAAGTAAAAGTACCCACATTTAATTCTACTTAAGTAAAGTACAGATACATGAAAAATGTACTTAAGTACAGTAACAAAGTATTTGTACTTATACATCCCACCACTTGAGCCCAACTAGCTAAAACTGTGAAAGCAGCTGAGAGCTGAACGTCTGCTGAAGAATGAAGTGTCCACTGAACTGTTCAATTAAATTTTAATTGAACATCTTCCGATCACAAACTCACATTCTTAACCTCTGCGCCACCACTCCCACTAGCTACATAAAAGATAAACTAACAAAAATTTCAGCCTGACAAAAATGTGGGGAAAAAAAACATTAGCTAAAAGCTATGACAGCTAAACAGAAAGCTACAAGAGAGTCACAAGGACTCTTGAAAATGAGTCATCGTGACTCAATAAGACTAAGCTGTATAAATAAAGGTTGAATGAACGGCAAAATCATGTCAAAATGCTAAAATTAAGAAACAACAAAAAAGCTAAAATTAACTAAAGCTTTTTGAAGAAATTTAAGAGATTTCAATGTGTTTATATGTGGACACAAGTTCCGTTCCTACGCCCATTCGTTACACGAAAATCGCCATAAGTCGGAAAACACACGAGCCGCCACTTATACACGTACATGTAGCCTACGGTACAAAACAGTTACCAAGTTACCAAGCACTTCACCTATCCTAACACAGTAACCTACATAATTATCACAAAACACATAGCCTAGAGTACATTTGGAGACAAAATAAAAAGTTAATTTCTTACTTTGAGCTGGTCAAGCCTGTCTCCGTCTGTTAGCATGTTAGCTCGTTGCACGTCCGACCTCTGCAGCTTTGTGCTGTTTCACGCGGTCCAAACTGTTTACAGGAAGGACTGTCAGCATGTTAACTCCATATATAACGAAGGGAAAAAGAGTGAATAACTTACTGGGAGCCATTCCTCTGCGGTGTCCATCCAAAAGGTTGCACGCGTTAGCATTTTAGCCCCTCCAATAGCTGCGCGCGTTAGCATGTTAGCCCTTCAAAATTCAGCTGCCACAGCTGTTTCTCCGCGTTTTAGCATGTTAGCTTGGTGTCCATCCAACATCTGAGGCTGCCAGGCAGACATCGAGGCGAGCTCCGCCGCCCGTCTGCTCCGTGTTCCCGGTGGGGTGTTAGCATCAGCCCGTCCATCCTACAGATAGGCTTGTTAGCATGTTATCTCATTGCTCCTCCGGTCCAGCTCGCTGTCTGCTGCTTCACGCGGTCCACAGCGTCGTTTTCCTTCGTCCATCCGTCCCTCCGCAAAACCGCCGTTTAGCTCCAGATCATGTATCCGAGCGCAGCAACCTCTGATCGGACACGGTCCGTCCGAAGCCGGCTGTGGAGGCCGGAGCTAACTGGCTAAACTGGCGCGCACTGCCGAAAACTGACTGCCGAAAACTGACTGTCGAAAACTGGCGGAAACTTTGTAAATCGGCTTTAAAAAATTAATAATAATAATAATAATAATAATACTTTATTTATAAAGCCATTTAAAACAACCACAGCTGCAACAAAGTGCTGTACACATGAAATCAAGAACATTTAAACACATACCAATACCGGTACATTTATTTTTCTTCATATTTTGATGCGTTTGTAACATTGGATTGCCGTAAGTCGAGACCTCCGTAAGTCTGGGAATACCTGTAATACAAAGAGTATAAAAGTTACCAATATAAAAAGTCACAGCAGTGTGGATAAAGCCCAACATTTTATTATGAAGGGTTAAAACAGCCAAAATGAGCTGAAGCAGTGATCGCTGAATCAACATCTGGACTCTGCAGCTGTAAACTGGGTAACAATTCAAACTGGAGCTTGTGCTTTCTTCATTTTTTTAAAAAGTCGCTGAGGCCAAATAATAAAATAAAACTACTTTAACCATAGTTTAAAAGT
>JBBPBX010008076.1:44216-63481 GCA_038048925.1 Garcialebias charrua
ACGACATACTGTAAGTACAGTCTGTCATGTGTCAACTTTCTTTCTTTTGCACATGAAAAGTAAAATAAAAAAATAAGCCTTATTTAGGTATTGTTAGTCAAGACTGTTGGCACATAAAACTGAGTTCTAATGAATCCTGCCTCAAAACCTTCAAAAAACTGTTACACTAACTTTGATTTGCTTCATTATCTTTCATTAAAAGAGGATTCGGCTTTAGTTATCCAAAAGAACTGAGACAAATGTTGGTATTAAATTATAATTAAATGCATAACTTGTACAAATGAAGAGTAACATGACTATCCATCCATCCATCCATCTTCTTCCGCTTATTCGGGGTCGGGTCGTGGGGGTAGCAGCCTAAGTAGGGAGGCCCAGACTTCCCTCTCCCCAGCCACTTGGAGCAGCTCCTCTGGGGGAATCCCAAGGCGTTCCCAGGCCAGCCGAGAAACATAGTCCCTCCAGCGCGTCCTGGGTCTTCCTCTGGGTCTCCTCCCGGTGGGACATGCCCATGCACATGACTAACAATAAAGATTAAATATATAAAAATAAAAACAAGAACTCATATTCATCTGCTACAGGATGTTTCTTGTGCATCTTGTAGCATCCTGAATTTGCATTTATTACTTCTTGAGTACTTAACCTGTCGGTCTAATCTCGTCACATTGGATGAAAACTGAGAAAACCCAAATGCAGATACATAGCATTATACTGTATATGATAATTTAATGAAATAAAAATGCTGAAGAGGCAGCAAACAACAAAAAAATAAAAATAAAAGAGCAAGACAGACAGAATACAAACATAAACTAATGACTGAATGAGAACCAGGAGTAGAACTGTACTGGGGAGAGAAAGACCTAATGAACTAATGAACAGATGTGGAGCAGGTGTGATTGCTCAACTGAGGAAAATCATGGCAATGTCACAATAAGGAAACTAACAAAAACAGGCTGGACATAATAAGTCTTCAAATAAACCAACAAGGGAAAACATGGTTAAATAACTAAACACAAAAACAAACAGCTCAAACAACAAACAAAAACCTAATCACGATTATTCTGCAGTTATTACATCTAACCCTTGACTAAAATCCCTGACACGACTTTGAACACATGGCAACAGTCAGACTAAAGTAGTTTGAAGTAAAAATAATATACTTTTTATTATCGACGGGGGAAAAGGACCACGTCATTTAATTGCAAGAAAGCAAAATGTTTAACATATACAGTCCAACTCATTTTATCTCATTAGATAAACGGCATGAACAACTGATGTTGCTTGTCGCTGAGGGATTCGAATAGTGAATGTTTGTAGTTTTCAAGATTCATGTTTTTTTTGTTTTTTTACTGGAATTGAACATGAAACACAAGTAAACCTTAATATTTTAGCGCATAATACAAGAAGTAGGGTTTTTTTTTTCGGTTTGGTTTTGTCTGAGGTGGCGCAGAGTGGCAGCTCCTGGAGAGAGGAGAGAACAATTTCATCGCTCATCAAGTGAAATGGTTCACTTATTTTAAAGTTATTCAGCTCACAAGATGGACAAATGGACAAAGGGTATTTCCCATTCCCCTCGTTGCTCCATTATGGGGGACAAAAATGCAATCCTTACTAAAATAAAAAAAAATAAAAAAGGAATTTGCTAATTGTTTGCATTTTATTTATGTTGATTTCTTTACTCTTTTTAAATTGCATTGTCTGGGTGAGTTATTTATTTATATAACATTCCATTTTTTTTTTTTTACATTTTCATCAAATTTAAAACATGCCAGAGATACTGCAAATGTAGGCCCCATCCAGGCTGTTAGAGAAGCAGTGACGTTCTCCTGGAAGGGACTGAAGTGACTGAATGTAATTTTCTGCTTTCAGGCTGACTGTCTGCCAAGTTAGAAAGCATCCATGGAAGTAATCTGCTAAATTGTTTCCAAAAGGTGCAGCAATAAAGGACGAGCTTTGTCAGAATTTGAAACTCCACTTGACTTTCAAATTGAATGAATTTC
Source organism: Garcialebias charrua (assembly GCA_038048925.1). NCBI lineage: Eukaryota > Metazoa > Chordata > Actinopteri > Cyprinodontiformes > Rivulidae > Garcialebias > Garcialebias charrua. The sequence continues at coordinate 46,214 of JBBPBX010008076.1, forward strand.
CACCTTTAGCAGAAAACGAGTAGAAGAGAGAAAGTAAAAGAAGGCTCTTGTCCTCACACGTTCATTGTCTCATTCTAAAACCAGGCAGACAGTCTCAGTTAAGCAGCCCGCAAAGTCATTAAAGTCAGCCTGAGGTCCGATCAGATACCACCTCTGAGTGGACTTGTGCCAGTGTGCTGAGAGCCAATAAATCAGTGTCAGTAAGCATCAGACCCCTTCTACCAAAGAAACACCAGGGAATGGGGAGTTCTAGCCAGCAAATAAACACTACACTCAAACTCAACGCCAGAATAATGACCATCATTAAACCAACCTCACTCCACATTCCACACAGAAAATCTCAGAACCCTAAGATGGTCCACTGTACCCCATGCGACTCTCAAGGGAAAATACAAAGACACGAGCATGAGTTTGCACAGGTTATATCCGAACAAGCTTTAAAACAGTGAACATTCCTTAAAGGTGCAGTCTGCAGTTTCTGTAGTGCAGTCTAAGTTTTCTAAAAAATGTATTTTTAACATATTTCTTCACTCTGTCACTATCTCCTGACAAACTGATGTTAGACAAAGTAATCTCTGAAAAAAACTATATTCCCCTTGCTTCTCCAGGTGTTACTTTTAGGTGTTACTAAAAGCATTTCTAAAAAGCCACAGTGACCCGCCGTTAACCAGCCAATAAAAACAGAGCTTCTCACTTCTCATGCTCCTAACCCACGCCCCCGCCTGTCCCAGCGGCCGGCGCACATTCTCATTCAAAGGATTGCAAAGCGATGCAAAACTGTTTTGTATGTGACACAAATGCATTAAATTCCCCTTCTTCATCCCTGATCTGGACATTTTTGTTGTTTTTTTGCCAAAAGTCAAGTGATCGCTTCCTCCTCCACTGACTCCATGACTGAAATGAGGAAATGGATGAATTTGTCACGAGCGAATTAAACTCAGGTTCAACGTGGCTGCGCGAGGCTCAGCAGATTTCCTGGTGTTCTGGTGTGCTGGACCAGTGCTCCATGTTTTTATTTTATTTTTTAGAACGTTTTATTAACAGATACCGCTAATCACAGAACTTCGCAGCTGCTGCCACAGGACATGTAGTGGAAGCGGAGCTATGGAGGCAGAGCTGAATTTCAGAGGAGAGCAAGGGGGAGCAGAGCCATATATGGCTCTGAGGGGGAGGGACCAGAATGCTTTCCCTGTTGAAATTTTTCTAAGTGCTGCGTTCTGCTGCGTTCTGCTGCGTTCTACAAAAACTGCAGAGTGCAGCTTTAAACAAAGCTCAACAAACAGGCAAAACTCCTGACAAATCCATGTCAAACAGCTTCACATGTAGGTGATTAATTTTAGTCAATTTCAGATGAATGCTAATGATTTTCAGGCAACGATGGTCAAACAGAAACTGAAAATACATTTTGCACATTAAAGCTGTGTGTTTTGGTTCAAATGCCGCAGTTCATGGACGCTGATGTTGGGATTAACTATGTTACCCTTTCCATATGGAAATTCTCAACAAGCAATACATTTTTTTCAAACATTTTATTTAAATAGCTCACATTTAAACAGCAAAGCAGTGTCATGAAGATTAATTCTGTCTGTTAATTGTGCTTTTCAGCCTTTAAATTCTGTTTTTTTAGTCACTGCCATGTCTTCTTCATTCTTATATTTACATGAAGTTGTATCTTCAATTCTTCCCTCTTGGTGCTATCATTAGATTATTTCAAAAAACACTTCAAGACTGTGCTTGCCTTCTAGGTTTAGTCTCATTGAGCCTTGAGGACTCATTTACAAGAAAGACCTGATTTGAACAAAGAATGATGACAACAGTAGACAATCATAAAAGAAAGCTGGATGGAATGAATGGACCATCTGAATGGACCGAGATGGCGAGTGGGGTTGATGCCAACCCTCTCCTGTTGCATCTTTGTGCCTCAAAGTGAGGAAGAACAGTTTGCGTGTGAAAAGCTAAAATAGGTACCGGTAATTCGGTGTTGTGGCTCAATAAGTTACAATGTACTGTAGTGGGGTTGAGACAGGAAGAGGCAGAACAGCCGACTCTGGAGCCGAAAGTCCCAGGCTTGACCCCCAGTTATTGCAAATGTCTCTGAGCAGAACACCCCATCCCCAATTGCTCCCCGGGCGCCTTCAACAGCTGCTCACTGGATGGGTTAAATGCAGAGAGGCAATTTCGCCATTGTATGGGAACATACAATGATGACAACACATAATAACACATAACAACGCATAATGTACACTTTAAGGAACACTAAGGAATAAGGATAAGGAATACTGCAGCACTGGCAAAGAAGGCTCACCAGCGTCTCTACTTTCTCCGCAAGCTGAAAAGGGCTGGAGCTTCAACCCCCATCATGTGCACCTTCTACAGAGGTGCCATAGAAAGTGTCCTGACCAGCTGCATCACTGTGTGGTTTGGTGCATGTACTGCATCCTGCCGCAAGAGCCTCCAGCGCATTGTGAGAGCAGCTGAGAAGATCGTGGGCACCTCCTTGCCCTCACTGCAGGACTTACACAGCAAACGCCTCACTCGGAAAGCCCACTGCATGGCAGGTGATCCCACACACCCACTACACAGCTGCTTCAGACTGCTGCCATCAGGGAGGAGACTGAGGAGTCTCCAGGCTCGAACCAGCAGACTGAGAGACAGCTCTGTTCATCAGGCAGTCAGGATGCTAAACACTCTGCCTGCTCTGCCCCCCCTCCCATTTGAACTGCCTTAACACTAAAACTTTCTCACACATTACCACTCAACACAAAGTTTTTAACACTGGACTCTGTGTCATCAAACGGGTTATTCACTAAACTCTCGGTCATGTGCTCATACAGTTTGCACTACTTCTCATACTTGCACTAATGTTTGTATTACATCACTGCCTATAATCATAATACTGTTTACATTCTCTGTTTACATTTATTAATACTGTTTACTTTTATTACTACTGCTTACATGTAATTACTACTGTTTACATTTACACTACTCTAATATCTACACCACTGCTGATACATATACAGTGTGCTCTGAACGGTCTTATTTAGGGATGCCCAATGTGCCTTACTGCATATGCCACTTTTTGCCTCTATAACAACATCAACTACTACCTCATACATATACTGTGTACATTAACTCATACGCTGCTTTGCCACTTTGCAAATGTCAATGCTAGAAACCTTTAGTTTATTTTAGTTATACTTTTTATACTCTTTTTTTATACTAGTATGCAAAAACTCAGGACAGTATTATGTTCATTAAATGTTTAATGTTTTAGTTTTAGAGTTGGTGTAAATTTTCATACTCTTATACCACTATGCAAAAAACTCAGGACAGTGTTAGTTTTACTATTTTATGCTTATGTCTATTATTATATGTTTCAGTGTTTCAATGTTTAGATGTTTACTGTTGCACCGAGGGACTGAGAGAAACGCAATTTCGGTCCTGTGTATGTCCTGTACAGTACATATTGCAGATCTGACAATAAAGTTGACTTTGACTTTGACTTTTCTGAGACCATCCGACCCGATGATACAACATAGTTCATTTTAGAAGAGAACTCTCTGGGTTTTTTTTAGTGATGAATTCTTAATGGCAAATTGCTTGTTGTGCTAAACACACATTAAAATAGAAGTTTTGAGAATGTTAGGACAAAGATATTTATCTCTCATTAGCTGTCTAACACAGGGGTCTGCAATTTGCGGCTCTGGGTCCACATGCGGCTCTTTCAAGCTTTGACCAAAACTGACATAAAACTGAATTTTATTGGTTGTTATAACAACTAAAAGGGCTAGTCTTAGCAGTTTTCCTATCATTTATTTAGCAAATGTATGAATACTAGAAACATTACAAGGAGTAAAACGGACTCAATTTCACTTTATCTTTTATTTTTTTCAAAGTAGGATACGTAATTTTTCTACAATAAAAAAAGCACACAAGAATGCATAGTTTATTGTTTTTGTTTTTAGAAACTGGGCAAAAACTACATTATTTTTTCCTTCTTTACAAGAATATTTTATTTTGTCTTAGAATGTACAAATATCAATAAATGTTAAAAATCATTAGATATTTTTTTTAGTTTAAAAAAATCACCCCTACTGTCCAGAAAAGTGCCCTCCAACAAACAATGTGGTCTGTGGGCCACCAGTTGAGAATCCCAGTTGTAGCAGGTACAGTATTGTGGCTCCGGACATGTTTAATTTAGTGAACAAAGGGACAGAAATGGCTCTTTTGATCGTAAAGGTTGCAGACCCCTGGTCTAATACGTAAAAATAAAAGCTCCATGCCTCTTTTGGTCATGCGATGCTGGCTTAATTTCTGAAAACTCCTGTCTGTGTGGGACGTGGCTGACTCCATCTGTGATTTTTACATGGCCAAAGGCAGCTCAACAATGGACCGGTCTTTGCTGCCATTTCGTGGAACTGTTTACTGTAATGAAAGAGCGTACTGTTTCAATCAGTTTCTTTCCTGTTACTTCTTCAGTCACTTGTCACCTATGCAGTTAAACAAATGCCTATTTTCATATCCCCAACTGGCTATACAAATACCTCATTTTCTGTGGGTTTGCACTCAGGGAACTCATAAGCTGGTACAAATGGATACTTGTTGGAATACATGATGTGGAAACTAAAAACAGGCTCCAAAAAAAATCTTCTTTTTTCCAAGAATTGATGAAACAGACGAAGACAACTTATTTTGCTACGCTGCCAATTAGTATATTCCACATTCACTCATATAAAGTTTAGTTAAGTACGTGAAAGAGCTGCAGAAGAGAGAAGAAACAGAGGGTGGAGGATGAGGTTGGAGCTGGTGAGAGTTGATCCCTGTACATTCTACACAAAGATTAATGACATTCACCTTTAAAACCACACACACAAGCACAAACGCTCATATGTAACTCCCCATTCACATGATCTTAAAACAGCCTGTCATCTCTCCATAGCTGCCCTGGATTACCTGCTACTTTTAATACACTTAAGGGGAGGGTTAGGTCATGCCTTTCCATCATCATCTCTTCGTGGGATGTGCAGAAAGCAGCTGTTTCATCTCTTTCCCATGAAAAATGTCAATTTACTGTGAACACATAAGTTCCAGTGTTCTGGGCAGTCAGATAACGTTGAACATGTGCTGTTTTGGAGAAAACAATGCAGCAGTATTCACCAACATCATTTAGTGTAAGAGGAGATTGGGCCTGAGTCCAGGGAGCACAGCGGTTGAAAGATGCTGCCAAGAAAGCTGAGAGCGGAAAGGCTTTTCTTTTCTCAGCTTTCTCCAGATCCAGTACAGTCTGAGTGCTTCACGACAAAACTCATGCATCAACACTCTTCATAATGTATGGCAGGGATCAATACGCCAAGCTGATTGATGCACTATGTGTTTGAGTTTTCAAAAGACAATGTCAGTCACAGATTCTCACCCTCTCAGCGTCTCCTGGCCACGGCGCCGAACCCGCTGCACTTCTCTCTGGTCCACTGCCCCTGTGAAGCGGCTTGCTTGGTAAGCACCATTCCCAGTCTGATCAGAAGCTGCGTGAACTGCCCCGAGACACACCACCGCCCATCCAAACAGCACCTGAGCCAGCTTCCCTGATCCCATTGGTCGGCTTGGCTTCCTCCAACAGAAGCCCCCCACCTTTTGATCCAGCTCAGACTCTGTGTTCACTGTGGAGACCCCGACAAAGCACCAGGATCAAGACCTGGACCCTGACCAATTCCTGGTGTGCACTCCAGGGTAGGGGCTATAGACGGGAGGGGGAAAAGAAATGAAGAGATAATAAACATTAAAAAATGGAATGTGTTGAATAAACTGAGCAAACCTATTTTAAAAACTTGTTTTTTAAGTACACCATATAAAAACAGTATAAAGCTATTTATGGCAGTGTCAGCTACACCATTATCTAAAATGTTGTTAACACATGCACTGACCGCATGTGACACCATAGATAATGCAAGGTATTATGGGTAGACATAATAATACAATATATAGCTTCCTATAACTGCCTTTTATCAAATCTATTCCACACAAAATCCCCATTTCACCAGGACGCTGCAGCAAACTACAGTATCAGTCCATTTGCATGTCTAGACACTTGTCAGATTGCCTAATCTGTCCAACAGACTTCTCTCTCTGAAACAGGACTTTGATTGTCTTTAAATAGTTGGAAAAAAGTATGCAAGTGATATACGCCTCATTAAGTTTATATGTGCAGTGAGCTCATGGTGTCATTTTGAAAGGCTCATACATTGAAACGGACCTAAATTGTGCCCTTGGGGCTAAAGGGCATCAGTCAGAGGACCTATAAGATGGGCAAGACAAATACTTATTTAAAAACTAATTAATAAACACAAGCTTTTTTTGTATTGACTATTAGTTCATCATTTATTAAACTCAATAAACTGTTCTCACATTTTTTGGTCTGAGCTTCTATGCTTCGTCCTAACCGCATTAACATCCTTTGAAATGAAAGACACCCAGACTCCAACAGCACTGGACAGCATGAGGTTCATTTTCTCTCCTTTCCTGCCACAATGTACAACTGCATGTTTAACAGTGAAATGAGGGGCCCCTGGTGATATACAACTTGAGCACAACTAACCACCAGTCCTCCAGGCATGAGTCCAACCACATCTCTCATATGTGGACTAGACAAGAGAAAGAAGGTAAAAGTGGCTCTAAAATGCAGCAAAAACCAGTTAGTGTAATTGTGGGTGACTTGTTCTGTTTCTTTTGTTAGTGCCAATAGCCCTCACACATTTGACAAATGCTTCTTTTTGTCTGCAGTAAGGATAACACAAGGAGGCAGGCTCAGCAGAACAAAAGAATCATAAACTGCTGAACAGTGGAAACTGGGCTGTCAAAGGAAAGAACTGAAGGCACATTTAAACAGAAACATCTGATATCTGCAGCAAACCCATTTTATTACAAATAAACTTACTGAAAAATAAAGTTGCACACTTGTCGGTATTTTATAATAATAGAGTCACACCGATTTGTTTTTGTCCCCTGCACCAATCGTTATATCCGAACTGGCCTGCAAAGTCATCTGCAGGAAGCTGACAGGAGGGCAAGTGAAGATTTTCCACAAAGCAGCTATCTGTGCATGCCGACACAACTTTATGAATGAAGAAACCGCAACATCATCTCTGACTCGCTCACACACAAACAGAAAACACCGCTCTAACTTTTTTTTTTTCAGTGTCTCCTGAGAACTGTAAAAAGTCAAGAGGCAAAACAGAAAAACTTCTCTTTGCCTTTCTTGCAGCTGATTTTTTTTTTAAAGAGCATGTAACTTCTGCTATTTCACAAACTTTCTCAAAGCAACCACACATTTTTACACACTTTGTGACCCCCCCATCTAAAAAACACAAAAAACAAAAAACAGCCATGCATAAGAAAATAATCTTTCTGAAACAATGAGCTCCTGAAACAATAGTTCCAATCAAAGTCATTCATAGTCATCAAGAGCTCTCTAACAAAATACTGTACCTTGCCGCAGTTGGAGGGCCTTAGCGTCCAGGAGCTCAGCAGTTTGAGACAGGATATGTGCTCCAGAGTGGAATTATTGAACCTTGCCTTGTGAGAAAAGAAGAAAAGTGAAGGAATTGCCTCGTTTGTGGGGAGGGAGGGGACACAGAGAGGAGGCAGAGACAGAGGGGGTAGTAAAAGGACTGCAGGACAAACCCACATTCCTCAAGACTCCTCTGTTATAACAGGGGCCAAGCAGCTAAACCTCCTGTGGCTGACATGGCTTCACTATCATCAGCCTGAAGACAGAGAGAAAGGAAGAAAAACGCACCTTCAGGCTGCTCTAATGGCGAGATAACAGTTTGTCAAAGCAAATGATCTTTAAGTGAATTCAGATGCCTAACATTTCATAGCAAATGATAGGTGTCATGATGGCTCTTTTTATGGTTAATTGGCAGAAGTGTAGATTCACAGCCTCGTCTGAAGCTTTGTGTCAAACAGCCTGCTATTTACTGCCTCCTTACTGGTGCGTGTGGCTGACACATCCTTGTGCTATGTTGCCACAAGTGCTGACAGAACAGGGAGAGAGAGTGGGCCACCTGGGTGGTATATGGGTGAGGACAGCTGAGCACATCTCAGATGTTGCAACCCTGAAGCTGATTTCACCACGTGACATAATCAAAGCAGTGAAGCTTTTAGAGATTGAACTTATTGAGCAAACTGTGACTGATGCTAATCTGTTTTCAGAAAGGTAATATATGTCCGTCACCATGCTAAATTAGACAGTTTTAAGGTAAAATATCATGAATTAAGGGTTAATTCATCAAAAGTATGAAAGCTGGCAGGTGCCATGGGTCAAATTAAAAACTGAGGTAAAAAAAATGTGTTCTCTCAGTTTAGGAAACAGTGTGGATGAAGTGGACAGACTGAGAGTGAGGAGGATGACTCACTGTAGCCATCCCTCAAGAGGGAATAGCCAAAAGAAGAAAAAGAGAATGTGAATGAATTTGTTATTTGTTTCCTCATTTTTGGTCATATGTTCGCATATTTACTACCAAGCATCCTTTTCGAGTTCAAGTTCAAGTATCTTTATTGTCATTCGCATAGAAAGGTGGAACAAAATCGTATACTCAAGGTCTCAGTTACAGCCCAAAAAATATATATATATAAAGTATAAAAAGAAGCAATATACTACTGTAATGTACTGTGTAATGATCTAAGATATGCACTAAGACATACAGTAGTCCCTCGTTTATCACGGGGGATCCGTACCCTGAAGCGATACGTGAAAAACCACTGAGTAGGAATAGTAGTACAAGTAGTAAGTAGTAGTTTTTTTTTTCATTCAACCTTTATTTAGGCAGGTTAATCCCATTGAGTCTCTAGGACTCATTTACAAGAGAGACCTGGTTTCAACAAAGAATGATGACAACAGCGACAATAGATTTTCCTTGGACAATCAACAATAGACAATCATAAGAGAGGCATACAGATCTTTTTTTTTATTTAAGTTTTTTAAAAAAAGATGTCAAAGTAGCAAAACAGACAGATTATAAGGCAAATGTAGAAAACTAAAAACAGGAACATGTCTGCATTGGTTTTTGCCAAGATTCCAACAGATTCTTAAAGCCATTTAGAGAGGTCAAGGTCGAGACCTTCAGATCTTTTTGTAAGATATTCCAGGAAGCAGGAGCGGAGTAGGAGAATGCCCTTTTGCCAAGTTCAGTCCTCACTGAGGGAACACTGCAGGTAATCATGTCCTGAGAGCGCACGCTGTAGCTGCACTCACGCAAAGACATGTAGGAGGAGATGTATGAAGGCAGCAGACCAAGAAGTGATTTAAAGATGAAAATGTACCAGTGGAAGAGTCTGCGTGAGGTTAATGATGTCCAGTTAACCAGTGAATACAGGGTGCAGTGGTGGGTACGATAATCACAGCCAGTTATGAATCTTAGTGCACCATGATAGACAGCATCCAACATCCGCAGGGTGCTTGTAGGAGCATTCATGTAGAGAATGTCACCGTAGTCAATGGAGGGAAGGAAAGTCACAGATACAAGGCGTTTCCTAACATTCAGAGTTAGACAGGATCTGTTTCTGAAAAAGAAACCCAGTTTAACTTTGAGTTTCTTTACTAGGTTTTCCACGTGGAGTTTAAAAGAGAGCTGCGAATCGACCAGGATACCCAAATATTTATAGGAATCAACAAACTCAATTGGGACACCATTTGAGGATAAAATCAGAGGAAGAACTGCTGGGACTGACTTCCTGTTTGAAAAAAACATCCCTTTGGTCTTACCAGCATTTAGGATAAGTTTGAGACAGAAAAAATCTGACTGGATGATGTCGCAGATTGCAAAAGCTGGAAAGCCTTAGCAACTGTTTTAGCCTGACAGTAAACAACTGTGTCATCAGCATAGAAATGTAAGGATGCATAAGGGATGCTTGGACCTACATTACCTATGCAGATTGTAAAGAGGGTGGGTCTTAAGACTGAGCCTTGTGGTACACCATTGTTGACCGTTAAATACCGTATTCGTCTGTGTATAATACGTGTTTTTTTTGCTCATTTGAATGTCCTGCGTATTATACACCGAAGCGTATTATATATGGATTTTTTCCCCCATAATTTTAGACTCATTTTTCGCTCTGATTCACCGTTTTTCATTTTGGGCAAAAATGGTGCAGTACCAGTTTCGGCCGCTATGGGCGCTATGGGCAACAGCAGAGGACTCAGAGAGCGAAGAGGAAGAGGAGGGCCACTTCCAGACGTTTCTAGCTCATGTGTCCGAAAAAAGCCTCCTCTGGTCGGACTGACTCTGTCGCTGCCCGCTCCCTGCTCTGGATGTAGCTGCAATTAGCTGTGAGGTTTGCTGTTTTTGTTTGCAAGATACCGTAACTCATAAACCACACAGCAGATTTTTAAATCCAGCTGATTTCACATTTGGTTAAGCTCAGGAGCCCGTCTGCTATAAAGTCAGGTAAGAAATATATTTTTTAAGCGTTTATTTAGCTAAATTTAAAGAAATAAATCGTCGAACTATTTTTTTAAATCCAGCTCAGACCAGCTGATTTCACATTTAGTTAAAGTGCGACTAAACCCCTGTGGATTGGTAACTCCTCCTTCCAAAATCTCTCTGAAAATGGGAGTGTCGAGAGACAAGGAGGGGTGGAGGTAGAGTTGTGCTTTTGTTCACGCCTCCACCTGCAACAACCTAAAACAACCTAAACCTCTAGCCAACAACATACACCAAGCAACAACAAAGAATAAACATGTAGACGTATTTATCCATTCCACCCATTCCATCCAAAACCAAAGGCCTAAAAAAATGAAAATGAAAAGAAAAATAAAACCGCTTGTCAGGAGTGAAATGCAGCACTTCCATATAAGGTATGCACTTCTCATCTCTGCAGGGGATTGGCTCTGCTTGAACCACCTGTGTGACATCACACATGAGCAGACATGTCACACATGAGCGTTTGCACAAATAAGAAAATTAAGGTGTAATCCACCAGTTCAACCCATAGAACTACCGTAAACACATTTTTAGACCAAATATTGCCAAATATTGCCAATTTACACAGATATGCACAATTATGTGAGAATAAACACAGCCATAGTGCTAGATAACATTTTAAACACATTCTAGGGAGTTTATCAGCTAAAAAAAGTTAATTTGGGGTTTAGTCGCACTTTAAGCTCAGGAGACCGTTTGCTATAAAGTCAGCTAAGAAATATATTTTTTTTAGGTGTTTCTGTACGGTAGTTTAATTTTAATGAAATTCAGCTCTTGCTGCGCTGCAGCAAACCGTTTCTGGGTGCGCGCATCGTGTTGTTTACGTTCAAAATTCAGCTGATTTGTAATCATTTATTAACAAAAATTAAACAGAGACTTGTTAAAATATATATTCAGCTAACAAATATATTTTTTTAAGTGTTTCTGTACGGTAGTTTAATTTTAATTAAATTCAGCTCTCGCTCCAAACCGGGCCTGTGGGCCTGTTGTGTGTGTGCGCACATCGTGTTGTTTACATTTTAAATTCAGCTGATTTGTAATCATTTATTAACAAAAATTAAACAGAGACACGTTAACATATATATTCAGCTAACAAATATATTTTTAGGCGTTTCTGTAGTTAAAGAGGAACTAAACCCAGGTTGAGACGGTAACTCTTTCCCCTAAGCAGATCCAAAATCACCCTCAAAATGGGCGTGTCGAGAGACAAGGAGAGGAGGTAGAGTTGTGCTTTTGTTCACGCCTCCACCAGCAACAACCTAAAACAAATTAAACCTCTAGCCAACAACATACACCGAGCAACAACAAAGGATAAACATGTAGATGTATTTATCTATTCCACCCATTCCACCCAAAACCTAAGGCTCAAGAAAATGGGGAAAAAAAGAAAAAAGAAACCGTTTGTCAGGAGTGAAATGTGGCACTTCCATATAAGGTATGCACAGCTGCAGGACCTTCTCATCTCTGCAGGGGATTGGCTCTGCTTGAACCACTTTCGTGACGTCAGAGTGAGAAAATATGTCACAGTGAGAATCCTAGACCAATAAGAAAATTAAGGTGCAATCCCTCTGTTCAACCCATAGGGGCTACCATAAACACGTTTTTAGACCGGGGTTTAGTTCCTCTTTAAATTTTAATTAAATTCAGCTCGCGCTGCATAATGGACCGCATTTCCAGGTTGTCTCAGCGGTGACGCGTAACGTCAGCGGTGACGCGTTACGTCGGCGTCGGGGAGGGTTTGGCGCCATCTAGTGGTCATAAAAAAGACTGTCACGGCAGCGCGGATTATACACCGAAGCGTATTATGTACAGATTTTTCTGATTTATTTCCAAAAATTGGACAAAGCGTATTATACACAGGAGCGTATTATACACCGACGAATACGGTAACAGGAAGAAGTATCATTATTTTGAACACATTGCCTCCGATCGGAAAGATAGTTAGAAAACCAACCAATGGTGTGGTCTGAGAAACCGATTTCTGAGAGCTTATGACACAAAATGTTATGATCTACAGTGTCAAAAGCTTTAGACAAGTCTAAGAAAAGAGCAGCACAATAATCCTAAGCATCCAATGCTTCAACAACGTCATTAAGAACCTTCAGTGAAGCAGTTGTTGTGCTGTGTTGTTTCCTGAAACCAGATTGATGGAGAGGTAAGATGTTGAATGATTCCAAGTAATTTTTATTTGAGAGTTTATCAGTTTTTCTAGAACCTTAGAATGCAGAGTTTAGAGATTGGTTGATAATTGTTCAGTGAGGTGGGGTCACCTCCCTTCAGCAAATGAAGAACAAAGGCTGTTTTCCAAGCATCCAGAATGGAGTTTTGGCTTATGGACAGATTGAAGATGTGGGTCACAGGGACTGTGATGACATGAGCGGCCAGCCTTAAGAAATAAGGTGGAAGTTCATCTTTACCTGCAGATTTTTTAGGATCAAGAGACCTTTTAACAGTTTATTTACCTCACTAACTGAGAACGGAGAAAAAGAGAAGGTGTGATTAACTGAGGATTGACTTTTAGGAAGGATTTGATTTGTAGAAGTTTGGTTATTAGATAAAGTGGCTGGTTTCCCATTAGTAACTGTGTCAAATAATGAACTAGAAGCAACAAAATGTTTGTTGAAACAGTTCAGGATCTCGTGCTTATTTGACACAGGAACAGAGTTAACAAGAAGTTGTGATGGGAGGTCAGATGATTGGGGGTGCCTGAGAGAGATTTTATGGTTTTCCAGAATCTTTGTGATCCTGGAAATCCTCTTCCGGCTCTCGACAAAGCAAGTTGCATATCTTTTTGCTCCTTCCCTCCCTAAGTTTTCCTCCTCCCTGCTTGCTTTTTGTCTCGTCTGTGACTCTTCAGCGCTCACTCGAACCAATTTGCGATGGAGTTAATAAATTGGGCTGTTTCATCTATGGATAAGATTTTTTCCACGAAGCGGACCGGGCCAGGAGAAGCGGCCTGCCCCTCTGACACGCACGCTGTCGGATACATGATGGACTCCTGGGGACAGTGGCAACCCATGTGTTTGACCGTCTTGTCTGTCGAAGACGTGGAAGATTTGTGGATTATTGGGATATTAGTAGCAGCTGCTCTGTTTTTTGGCGTGAGCGGAGCTGTCTGTTACTGGAAGTTCAGGAAGATTTCGGCAGCTATCGGCGCACTGGCCAAACTTCCTGATCAGCAAGAGTCTCTGATCCGGGCTGTGAGCTCCTCAACCCAGCTGTTGTACGAGCTGAACCGCACAATGGGAGCGGTAGACCACCGTGGACCTGCGGTGCGCTTTGGAACTCGTTTACAGCCGCCCGGCGTTAATCAGGGCACGGATGGAGGTTTGTAGCCTCGGAAACTCATTTGATTCGGCGATTTTGGACCTGAACAGCACCTGGACTCTGGAAGGCTGCAGTCAAAAAGAACACTGTGGCCTGGATTGAAGATAAACAAAAGAACTATCTAATCTAGTTTCTGCGCGACCTTGGAAAAGAAGAAGGCTGTTGGGAACTATTCTCCTGGAGTGAAGCTGAGAGACACTGCTGACCCCCTCCCCCTCCCTCCCCAGAGGTCCCTGGGAGTGTGCTCAGAGGCGCCGAGCTTAACATCTGCTGAACTGTGTTATCTGAAGTGCTGCTCACAGACTCTTTGATCTCCTTGCATGTCGTCAAATCTGCAACAATGTCTTGTCTGGCTGTGCTTATGCTGATAGAGTTTTTGGGACTTTATCATAGAGTGTCTTAAGGCAATCTTTGATAGATTCTTTTTTTGAATATCACAAATGATACCTATTGTGTTTTTCCTTTTTCCATATCTGTTTGACCTTCATCCGGAGACGGATGAGCGCGGCCGCGCAGAAGAACATGTAATGTGTTTGGAAATGCTGCAGCTTGCATACTCTTCCCTCTTCCGGACGACTGTGCTACATAATCACGTTGTATTACGGTGCAATGTTAATAAATAAATCTCTTATCTCTCTTATCTCTTTTAGGGTCGTTTAGATTTTTGGAGTTCTAAGAAAAATAGTTAGGTTTTGCGGTTTTGATGGCAGATGTGCATTTATTCCTCAGCTGCCGAAAATTCAACCAGTCAGTGTTTGAGCCAGATTTTCTCGCTGTAGCCCAAAGATGATCTCTCCTATGCAGGAAGTCAGCTAGTTCAGGAGTAAACCAGAAGTTGTCACGTCCCTTTATCCTGAACTGGCGGAAAGGACCGTGTTTGTTCACAAAATAAATGAAACTATTATGCAAATACAGTAGTTTCAGGTGGTGTTCACGTCATCAGCTGCCAGTCAAAGTGAACACTGCCAGTCAAAGAATACACTGCCAGTCAAAGTGAGATAGATCCCAGAGGAATGACTGTTCACAAAAACATTTCAAATCCCTTTTTTGAATTAATCTGGGCTTAGAAGGTAGAAGTTTAATATCTCTGAGAGCCACTATTACACAATGATCACTCAAATTGTCAGTGAATACACCCGTATCAGGGAATTTGTGAGGTGTATTTGTTAGAAACAGGTCTAAGATGGAAGATTTTTCAGGACAGTTTTTGTTTGGTCTAGTCACTAGACCAAACAAAAACTGTCCTGAAAAATTGGAGAAAAATGGGAGAATAATAAGTTGGGTTGGATTGAGTGATAGGCAACATTCCTTGAATTTATCACAGAGTGGGGTAGGGAGATTATACACGCACAAGAGAGCTCTTTAAATTATGTTTCAAAGGTTAGAAATATGACAATGTTAACAATCAATTTGTAGACAGCAGTAAAATAAAACTCGCTCAGACACATCAGCTCAGAAGTGCAGGTGCACTCTGTATAAACAAAAATCAGCTATTCCGACTGAAACTTCAAAATAATCTTTCACTCTCACACTCCTTCATAACACGAAACAAGCCTGAATCATCTCACTGATTTGACTTTACATTAGAAAATAAAGAGACTCTGAAATAAACCAATTTCACCTATTTCATATCCTTCTGTTGTTGGAATTCAATCTGCAGCATATATACTGTGTGTATATATATATATATATGTATATATATATATATATATATATATATATATATATATATATATATATATATATATATATATATATATATATGTATATATATATATATATATATATATATATATATATTAGGCATGTAACGGTTGTAATGGGTTTACCGAACCGTTTAGGTACGTCACGTTCGGTTCGGTCCACCTGCGTACCGTTTCGGTTATTTTTTCCACTCATTGAACGTTAATATATGCACCGCGGAACAAAATTTCCTGGCCGCGTTTCCGCACGGAGCTATTATCGCGAAGCACGCGCAGCTCGCGCTGCCTTTAGCCGTTAGCTTCTCACTGCGGTCTCCTGTTTGGGACTGTTTCTTGTTAAAAGACGAGCGGCGCGCACATTCAGCGCTGTGTGTGTGGACTTTGTTTCATGAAGAGACTGGCTCTCTCTCTCTTGGCACGTCTCACGTGAACGCGCTTGAAACGACGTCATCGGAATGTGAACACCGCAGTGAAGAACGAGCAGCTTGCCGCTAACAACAGCTGTCAGCTGCACGCCTGCATTTAAACTACTTTTGTCAGGTAAATCATATCAGTCCAGAGCAATAACACAAACTGTGAGTTTTTAAATATCTGAGTCGAAGTCTGAGTGTTGTTATTATGCGCAGGCTTTAAAGTTATTGATCCTCACTACGAACCCCCATCACTCAAAAAGTTCAGAACTTTATGAAAAAACAAAAACTGATGTCAACAAGCCCTGGAGCAAAGCCCTGCCCTGATGATGAGTGAGAGATTCAACCGTTCAAAAAGAGGTATTGTTCTTTTATTATTATTATCTGTGGAATGTTCTGGAGAGTGATGTGAAAAATGCAAAATCAATGTATACATTTAAGAAAAAGGTCAAAAAGGACTTGCTCAAAAACTATATATGATGTAGCTTAGTGTGTTTGTGTATTACAGTTAGAAAAATTAAGTAGTTATTCATTTTGTGATGTAGTTTGAAGGTTATCATTGTTTGAACAAACTGTGAAATAAGGGGCAGATATAATAAGATTTCATCTTCTTTCTGCTCATTTCATTTTATCCTACTTGTATTCTTGTATCTGATGAAACTGTTTTGTATTGTTCTTTTAAAATGAATGAATAAACATCAAATCAAATCAAAATTATCTAAATAATCTTTTTTATTCAAAATCATAATCTTATTAACTTTTTTTTTTAAATTGTGTTTTATTTCCAGTCTGGGACAGACATCCACCAGAGATCACCTGCAGCTAAGAAGTGTGTGATGACTGAACTGAACTCTGAACTTTTCCAGCACCTGTCCCACCAAGAAGAAGTTGTGAGTACAGTAATGAGGACAAATACAGCCACACTGATGCTACTGGACAAAAACTTGATTAGTTAGATTGTAAACAGTCTGTTGCTGCTTATTGTTCTGACTGTTATTGTATTTATTAAGATTTTTTATTATTGTTAAAATAGTTTTATTGTAGAGTGCTGTTTATTTAAAATATCATCCAAATGGGTCACTTTTATTTATTACTACCGGTACAATACTGTA
Organism: Garcialebias charrua; assembly: GCA_038048925.1. Classification (NCBI taxonomy): domain Eukaryota; kingdom Metazoa; phylum Chordata; class Actinopteri; order Cyprinodontiformes; family Rivulidae; genus Garcialebias; species Garcialebias charrua. The sequence goes on from JBBPBX010008076.1 coordinate 63,244, forward strand.
CAGTACAAACGTATTTTTGGCATATTTTCAAAAGAAACATTTTGTAAGTCTTTATTTTGTCCTTTTTTTTTGTACCGAAAATAAACCGAACCGAGCCCTCCTTGTAGTTGAACCGAACCGAAATGTGATTTTAGCGTACCGTTACACCCCTAATATATATATATATATATATATTTATACGTGGAAAGTTCACGAGCCGCCACTGATATATATAATATATATATACATGTATTTATAT
>JBBPBX010008077.1:0-12853 GCA_038048925.1 Garcialebias charrua
GAATCTGACTAGGTTGGACCTAGTAGTCACTAACATGAAGAAGGCACAAGTCTTAACTGCTTCAAATAGCCTCATCTTGTCAGTGAGCAAATATTAACTTTTACCTAAAACCGACTGAACACCCAAATGCATGGTGTTAACAACACTTTTCTTTACACAAAACACAAAAACTGCATGTAAGTGAACTTCTATGAAGTCAGTTATACTGTGCCAATTTAGGACAGTGTGATCAGGTCTTTCTTTTTAAGTTTGAAAGTTCCTGATGACAAACCTGGGTTAACCCTAACTCTTATGAAACTCTTGTAAAAAAAAAAACACACACACAAATTTACCCGGTACGTTATTTTGAAGTTAGGTAAGTAGTATTTTGCTAAATAGATTGGCACATTTTCCATAAAAAGTTTAGGAGGCAGCCACCCAAGAAGAAACCCGGCCTTCTTTCACTGGTCAGCTTCATTAGACCACTGGTTCCCAAAGTCAGGGTTGGGACCCCAACATGGGTCATGAAACACCAAGTGCGTGGTCCTGAGAAGCTCTACAAAAATCAAATTACCTAAAATGTTTGTATATACGTAGCATTTTTAGACTTAAACTTTTAAGAGATTAAAGCTGTAGTCACACATAAATAAAAATATATCACTGTTGTTGATGCACTTTGTTATAAATGGCTTCATACTCAACCAGCAATAATAATAATAATAATAATAATAATAAATTCAATTTATACCGCACTTTTCATTAATAAAAATCTCAAAGTGCTACAACAATAAAACAAGTGATAAAATCAAATAAAATCAATAATGGTATCAACTAAGATTAAAGACAGAATCATGTGGAGGCAGAATAGGCCTGCTTAAAAAATAAATAAATAAATAAATAAAACAAGTGATAAAATCAAGTAAAATCAATAATACTATCAACCAAGATCAAAGATAAAATCATGCGGAGGGCAGAATAGGCTTGCTTAAAAAGAAAAGTCTTTAAACCGCTTTTAAAGTCAACCAGTGACTGTGGAGCTCTCAGGCAGTCAGGAAGGGAGTTCCATAGGCGGGGGGCAGCCACACAGAATGCCCTGTCTCCCATGGTCCTTAATTTGGTTCGTGGAATGTGAAGTAGATTACTGTTCTGTGATCGTAGAGACCGGGTGGATGAATATGGTGCTTAATTAGCATTAAAAGTGCCGATTGTTACCAAAAAAAAGATTAAATGGAGTTAAAAAATACTTTAACAAGATGTTTTAGGGTCAAACAACTGGTGTCTGAATATTTTGTTACGCTCTCCTCCTTCACTTTGAACTCGCCTTAGTTGTGTTCGATAAATACCAGACGCGTGACTGACCTGCACCGTCGACAGTTGCTGCTAGATGCCCGTTCTTCTTGGCAGTCACATACTTGCCATTGGCTGCACGGATACACACACGACCATCACACCACTCCAGTTCAAAGAGACTGTCTGCAGACCTGAAAAGCAACCACACAATACAGAACTAACTAGCAGTCCTTTAGTGAGAAGTGTCCCATGTCATAGTATGTGTTGGTGAGAGTACTTGGAGGAGGCAGTGCACTGCAGTCCTCCAGTTGCTGTCAAGGTCCAGTATTTCCCAGCAGCGGTTCTGAAAGCACACTTCCTGTCTTCACGGTTCATCTCCAGTTGGAAGACTTCTTGGTCCCCTTCCTCTGTCTGATTAGCTGACAGGTCCATTCCTGGAAAATTAAGTCGTTTGTCATCAGCTTTCATTTGAATGTGTTGGTTTGAAATTCTCTCAAATTGTAATTCATGAAGATTCTGATAACAGATAACAAAAAGAAGATATCCTCAGCATACAGTAATTACAGGTGTGGACCCACACATGATGGACTGTACTTAATGGCACCTTTCTATCTTATCAAGACACTCAAAGCTCTTTACACTACATTATGTGCTCTCATTTACCCATTCATACAGCACTCTACTACATATATACAAAGCTAATTGAACAAATCATTCTAAATAGACTTATCAGAGCTTTATTACATTCATACACCAATGAGAAACACATCAGAGGCAATAAGGGGTTCAATGTCTTGCTCAGGGACACTTTGGCATTGGCTGCTGGTGAAATAAAAACCCAACTCTTGCATTGGAAGATGACTGCTCTAACCACTCAGATAGGCCTGTCACAATAACAAATTTTGCTAAGTAATTAATTGTCTCAGAAATTATTGCAATAAACTATACTGTAATATTGTTTGAAATTTGACAATAATCAGTCATTATTGTCAAATTTAAGAAGAAATGTTTGTTAATTTATTTTGTGTGTAGTACTTTTTTTCAACCACCGGATGGTGGGATAAGACTATTTGAACCGAAGGATGGATAGTCATAGAGTCAGAGAGTCAGAAAACCTTTATTGTCATTCGTACCACATGTGGTACATGTGATGAAATGAGATTATGTACACAGGGTCCAGTTACATCCAACAATAAAATGTAAAAGAAAAACAGTAATAAGATCTAAGATATGAACTAAGAAAAACATCAACTAAAAATAAACTAAGCACTAATACAGAAAACATTACTCCAAACAGCAGCACGAACATCAATCTGTATGAGCAGATGAGCACTAATGAACACAGCAACATGAAACAGATTTTTTTTTTGTCAGCAGAACATGAAACAGATCAGCAGCAACATGATGTGATATTTCACAGTGATTATTCTGGTTAGATATTCATGAGTCTAACAGCCTCAGGGTAGAAGCTGTTCCTCAGTCTAGTGGTTCTACACTTAATGCTCCTCAACCTCCTTCCAGAGGAGAGTGGGGCAAAAAGTGTGTGTGCTGGGTGAGTGGGGTCTTTCATGATGCAGGTGACCCTCTTCCTGCATCTGGAGGTGTAGATGTCTGTGATAGTGGGGAGACTGACTCCAACATCAGCCGTGTTTCCATCAAGGTTTCTAGGTGCTTATTTTGAAGTATCGCAGCAGAAAAGCTTAATGGAAACGGCAAAATGCGAAGTTACTTCCTGAAATTCGCCAAAAAGTTTATACGCTCGCTTGAGGTGGTTTTTGGGATCTGCGAAAATGAGCAGATGCGCAAAACGACAGATGGAAACACATTTGCCGACTCGTGCTGCCGTAGCGAACATTCACGTCACGTGACTGATCAGCTGTTTCCGCTCCGGACAACATGTAACATCGCTAAAACTAGTTGGCATGACAGAATAAATACAACTCGCCCGATAGCAACACGTACCTGAAATATTCTCTCCATTTTGATGAGATGTGTGGCCGGGTTCTGTTTTCAACCGCTACTTCCTGTTTACTGTAGACATGCGCAGTGCTGACGTCTGACGTAATGACGCTGACGTCTGACGTAATGACGCTGACGTCTGACGTAATGACGCTGTGTGCGGCTTGGAAGAAGCGCTTCAAGCCAGTAGATGGAAACACTTCTGATCTGCATTAATTTGTATTTACATATTTGCGAGGTAACTCAAAATCGAAATGAAAATGGATGGAAACACAGCTATCTTCTGTGCAGCCTTCACCACTCTCTGCAAAGCTTTTCTTTCTGCAGCTGTGCAGCCTCCATGCCACACGTTGATGCTGGAGCACAGGATGCTCTCCACTGCACACCTGTAGAAGGAGGTGAGGACTGAGCTTCTCAGACCAGCTCGTCTCAGCCGTCTGAGGAAGTAGAGTCTCTGATGACCTTTCTTGATCAGGCTGGTGGTGTTGTTGCTCCAGCTGAGGTTATCATTCATGTGTACACCCAAGTACTTGTAGCTGGAGACCACTTCCACCGCAGATCCTCTTATGTTCAGTGGGGTGTGTGTTTGTTCCTTCTGAAGTCCACAATCATCTCGCATTGATGTGAAGGTTATTCTCTTTGCACCAGCTCAGGTGTTCCACCTCCTGCCTGTAGCTGGACTCATTGTTGTTTGTGATGCATCCCACCACAGCTGTATCATCTGCAAACTTTACAGTATGACAGCCTGGATGGGTAGCTGCACAATCATATGTGAGCAGAGTGAACGGGAGAGGGCTCAACACACATCCTTGAGGAGAGCCAGTGCTGAGGGTTATGGTGGAGGAGGAGAAGTTGTGGATCCTCACTGACTGTGGTCTGTTTGTTAAGAAGTCTAGTACCCAGTTACAAATGGAGGGGCTTAGTCCCAGTGTGAATAGTTTGTCCATCAGGGTTTGGGGGATCATGGTGTTGAAGGCAGATGTGAAGTCCACAAAGAGCATACGGACGTATGAGTCCTTCTGTTCCAGGTGGGTGAGAGAAGTGTGGACCAGAGGAGATGGCATCCTCTGTTGATCGGTTCTTGGGGTATGCGTACTGATGAGGGTCCTCGTTGATGTTGATGGTTGTTTTGATGGGGTTTGTGACCAGTTTTTTGAAGCATTTTGCGACTATCGGGGTGAGGGCCACTGGCCGATAGTCATTCAGACCAGTCACTGTAGAGCTTTTTGGGACTGGGATGATGGTGGCGGTCTTCAAGCAGGTGGGAACTTTCTCCAGGGCAAGTGAGGTGTTAAAGATGTCGGCCAGCTCATCGCAGAGCTGATTGGCACATTCTTTCAGCACTTTCCCGGGTATGTTGTCTGGTCCGGTTGCTGTGTGAGGGTTGATCCTCCTGAAAGTACTCCTTACTTCTGCTGCGGTCACGCTGAGATGCTCTTCATCCGGTAATGAGGTGAGTCTGGTGCTGGGTGATCTGTTTGGGTCTTCAAAGCGTGCATATAACTTGATGAGGGCATCAGGCAGAGATGGGTCTTTGGGGCATTGTTTGCTCCTGCCTTTATAATCTCTTATGCATTTAATGCCCCTCCACATGCTCCGTGGGTCTTGTGAGGTGAATTGACCCTCAATCCTTTGTACATATGTGGCCTTGACCCTCTTAGGCCCTGTTTACACGGACACTGTGGGGGGGAAACGGAGCTTTTGGGTATGTTAATTAGATGAAAAGTTTTGCGTTGACATGGATCCGCTCGAATTTCCCCCCCTCCCTCATGCACCCCCCTTTCACCCACTGCGCATGCGTGCTGCTGAACTTTCACCCACTGCGCATGCGTGCTGCCTCACTCTGCTGGCAGCAGACTGCTGCGTTCTTCTGGGCTAAACGTTGAGCTAACAACAAGTTAAAGCTGAATTTGGATAAGAGTCGACAGATTTGACACCAAGTGGGACCCGCTTCATCTAACAAGCTCCACACCAGTTGCTGAGTGGACTGTGGATCAGAACCGAGTGACGATGAGGATGATGTCGGACTTTCCTCCGTGATAAATATGACTTACAGCAGGTAAATCAACGTTCTTAATATAACGTTTGCTTGTGTTTACTTTGATCACACAACAACAGAGTTTTTCTTTATTTATTTATGTATTTATTTCTGCCAGGTGGAGAAGCTGTCGTTCCAACAGGCAGACCGGTTCTGATGGGGTCCAGATGAAAACACAGCAAGAGTTTAGTTCATTAACGTACTGTAGTTAACAGTTCAGTTAACGTGTTTTAATGGTGTTCAGTTTAATTCTCAGTGTTTGTGTGACGTACAGTTTGTGGTGTTGAATAAATAAATAAAAAATAAACCTGGTGTCTTCATTTTTTGTGCTTGTTTTTATTCTTGTACAGCACTTCGGACGGCTGCTGCTGTATTTTTAAGTGCTTTATAAATAAACTGGTATGGTATGGTATGGTATTTTCACAGCACGTTACGCATTGTTTAAAAAATGTAACGAGTCCAGATAGATACTTTAGTTCAGATAAATTTATACATCTCCCACGCTAACATAAACACTGTTTATTATTGTTAAACTGTTATATTTTGCAGCGTGACACGTGAAATGTCCCCATGCCCTGACTGTCCACGCGTGCGAGCTGCGCGCATGTGGTTACAACAAAAGATCAGCGGGAGATGTTTACATTATCAACGGGGGGTCAGCGAAAAAGATCCACTCTGGAGGCTGGGTTCAAAAACCATCTGAGTCAAAGCCCCCCTTTTTGTGGACTTGTGTCAACGATAAGCAAAGACGCAGAGAGAAAGGAGCGGTTTCACTCAAAATATGTGCCGTGTAAACAGGGCCTTAATGCCAGCAACCATGGTAAATGGATGGAGCTTATAATGCCCCTTTTCCACTACCGGCCCAGAGCGGCCCAGTCTGGTCCGGTCTGGTCCAGTTAGGATCGGCTCACATGCACGGTTTTGTCTCCATTCACTATCTGCAGCCCTTCTGTGGGCGGGGTGTAGAATCTCACTCGTCCTACCACGTGGTGGCGGTAGTGTTACCTCAAGCTATTTACTAGCCACCACTAAACGTTAGAAGAAGAACACCCTGCAGAACCTTGTCTCACCACCTGTTGGCGGTAATGTCCCTTGAGCTATTTAATGCTCTGATCTTACTTTATAGACTTTTCAGCTTGTTTTAAACCCCTGTGTTTTCCATTTTGTTTCTTTATAATAAAGATTATTCTCATATATGCACAAGGTTCCTGTTAACATTGCTTAACACATTGATCACACTGCCCTGTAATCAGTTAAACTATTTTTACAGTAAGGTAATATTAAATGTTTGTATTTCATTAAATTTAAACGGTAATATTTTGTCAGGGCTAATTCAAAGTCAAATGCAAATGGATAATTTGGTTTAAACTGTCCCATAAACATTAAAAGCATGTTTCTTTAAACGTAAAAACAAAGTATTAATAATTAAATGTTTGTTGATCAGGAAACTCGTTTGGGCATCCAAGAACAGCTTCATCGGGGTTGACGGCGACGTCTGTGCATCCTTGGAAAAGCTGCTGCACCCACAACCCGACATCAGGATGGATGGATGGATGGATGGATGGATGGGTTCATGTTGACATCTGTGCATCCTGGCAAAAGCTGCTGCACTACTCATGACACGACAACAGGAAGGATGGATGGATGGATGGATGGCTGTTCAAATCTAATAATCTTTTTCTTATGATTCTTTAAAGGTCAAATGCAAATGGAAAATATTGAATGGTAAATGGAGCTTATTTATATAGCGCTTTCCAGCCCCCTGTGAGGAGCCCCAAAGCGCTTTACAATACCAGCCATCCACCCATTCATTCAGACATTCATACACCGGTAGTGGTAGCCTGCCTTGCAAGGCGCCATCCAGACCTACCGGGAGCAACTCGGGGTTAAGTGTCTTGCCCAGGGACACACAACACATGGTGGGCGGATGCGGGATTCGAACCTCCAACCTTCCGATCAGGGGTCGACTGCCATTACCACTACACCACGGTCGCCCACAATAATATTGTGTAATATTCTTAACTTCCAGTATGTTTTTAAACAAACACTATACTGTACACACTTAACATTGTAAAATATGTTTAGGAAATTATTGTTCAATGACACCACTTAAGAAATAAAATGTTTATTATGAAAACTAAGAAGTGAAAAAAGCACAAAAATAAATACTGCATCCACCTAAATGATTTTTTTCCTGTTGTCTCATGTGCTTCCTCCAGAAGACACAAGTTGATAAATTCTGGTGTTGACTTCTTCGTCTTAACTGTAAAAAAAAAGAAAAACATGGTTACCGGTAATTCAGTCTAGAAACTGTTTTATATGTAGATATCTTTTATAAGATATATGTAAGATATATATACATATATCAAATATCTCAGAAACCACAAAGCAGATATTTTTCAAACCAACACAGTGTAATCACTACATGTTTATATACACACTGTAAGCTGTTGGAGTTATTTGAATTAAAATTCGATTTTTAATAGACATAAGTGTGTCGACCTAGCTTTTTTTTTCTACTAGTATTTAACACATATCTTAGATCTCAGAAACCACAAAGCAGATATTTTTCAAACCAACAGAGTGTAATCACTACATGTTTATGTGCATACTGTAAGCTGTTGGAGTTATTTGAATTAAAATTCGATTTTTTAATAATTTATTTTCGAAGCACATGTGATAGGTTTGGAATTAGTCAAAACAAATCAATTTAAATCCAGATTTGACCACAACGTGACATTATTAAGGACTTGTTAACCTGAGGAACCCTCGTGGTATAAAGCAGCTATGAAATATATTTTTTAAGCTTTTATTTAGCTACATTTAAAACAAAGAACGCCGATCGACCCAACCCGCGCGTGCATGTGATGTGCATGTGTCGACCTACTTTGTTAAATCCAGCTGATTTGACCACAACGTGAAATTATTAAGGAACTGTTAAGCTCAAGCACCCTCTTGATATAACGTCAGCTATGAACTATATTTTTTAAAGCGTTTATTTAGCTACATTATAGAAATAAAGACGGCTCACGTGCGCGCGCGGGCGCGCGCGTGCACGTGGCGAAACTACTTTTTTAAATCCTGCCGTTTTGACAACAACGTGGAATTATTAAGGAATAGTTCGGCTTAAGACACATGTGTGCTGTAATTTTTAATACAAATAATTGTTTTTACCATGTTAATCTTGTAAAGTCCTTCGGTGTTTGCTCCCTCACGGCAGCCACTTCCTCAAACTCAGTCCAGCCTCCTCCTCACGGTTCGGGGCCAGCCGGCCTCGGACCTGCTCTGAGATGAGTCCGGAATCTTGGCGCGGCGCCGCGCATCTGTTAGGTGGAAATGCTCTCCAACGCGCGCTTGGCACGCAAATATGACGTCACATCCGAGCCGGGCCACCAAGTGGAAAAGGGGCATTATATAGCGCTTTCCAGCCCCCTGTGAGGAGCCCCAAAGCGCTTCAGTTTGTTGATTCCTATAAATATCTGGGTATCCTGATCGATTCACATCTCTCTTTTAAACTCCACGTGGAAAACCTAGTGAAGAAACTGAAAGTTAAACTGGGTTTCTTTTTCAGAAACAGATCATGTCTATCACTGAATGTTAGGAAACGCCTTGTGTCTGTGACTTTCCTTCCCTCCATTGATTATGGTGACATTCTCTACATCAGGGGTGTCAAACTAATTTCCACCGAGGGCCACATCAGCTTAGTGGATGCCCTCAAAGGGCCAGATGTAGCTGTAAGACAGTATAAATGTAGTTAAATTTAACTAAATGTACAGTAATGTAAATTAAACACAACTACTCCTATTGGTAAATAACTTTTTTTTTTTACTTATTCAACTTACAAATATTACATATATATATTTGCACAGATGTAGAAATATATGTCTACTTCTTACACTGTTATAATATAAAACCCTTTTGACTTATTGATTATGTGACAATCAGACCTTTTAAGCTCTCAAGGGCCACATAAAAAGATGTGGAGGGCCACATCTGGCCCGCGGGCCTTGAGTTTGACACATGTGCTCTACATGAATGCTCCTACAAGCACCCTGCGGATGTTGGATGTTGTCTATCATGGTGCACTAAGATTCATAACTGGTTGTGATTATCGTACCCACCACTGCACCCTGTATTCACTGGTTAACTGGACATCATTAACCTCACGCAGACTCTTCCACTGGTACATTTTCATCTTTAAATCACTTCTTGGTCTGCTGCCCTCATACATCTCCTCCTACATGTCTTTGCGTGAGTGCAGCTACAGTGTGCGCTCTCAGGACATGATTACCTGCAGTGTTCCGTCAGTGAGGACTGAACTTGGAAAAAGGGCCTTCTCCTACTCCGCTCCTGCTTCATGGAATATCTTACAAAAAGATCTGAAGCTCTCGACCTTGACTTCTCTAAATGGTTTTCAGAATCTGTTGGAATCCTGGCAAAAACCAATGCAGATTTGTTCCTGTCTTTGATTTTATACGTCTACCTTATAATGTTTTGCTAGTTTTTTGATACTTTGTTAAAAAAAAAAAAAAAACTTTCTTTTGTTTTTTTCTCTCTTTTGTTTTCTATTGTTTATTGTTTGTTTGTTTATTGTTTAAGGAAATTCTATCACTGCTGTTCATTGTTCTTTAGTTTTAGCAGGTCGCTTTCGTAAATGAGCCCATGAGGTTCAAAAGATTTACCTGACTAAATAAAGGTTGAATGAATGAAAATACACCGGTAGCGGCGACTGCCATGCAAGGCGCCTTCCAGTCCTACCGGGAGCAACTCGGGGTTAAGTGTCTTGCCCAGAGACACAACGACACATGGTGTGGGGAACCGGGATTCGAACCTCCAACCATCCGATCGGGGGACGACTGCCATTACCACTATGCCACGGCTGCTCCTAGTCCTCAGCTCTATCCTAGTCCTCAGCTCCTCTGAGGTTCCAAAACTGAAGGCAGTGTTCCTGGCTGCCAGCAGGGTGTGAACCTCTGCATTCAGTCAAGGTTTTCTGTTGGGGTAGCTTTTAACCTATCTTGTGGTGGAGACGGTGTCAGTGCATGTACTAATGTACCCCAGTACTGAGGATGTGTATTGGTCAAGATCAAGCTATCATCAATTTTCAGCAGCTTTTCTGAAAACCTGCCAGTCTATTCTTTCAAAACAATCTCTCAGTATGAGGCCACTGTCCTGGATCCAACATTTAATATACTGTATATTCTTCCTGTTTTTTGGTTCTCAAAATGGTGGACGCTCAGTGTGGTTTGAGCTCTTTAGCATAGCATTTTTAACACAAAGCTTTTAATTTAAAAAAAGTAGTTCTCGGCTTCTTTTTGCAGAGAAAAACAACTTTTTACACAAAGGCATGGCTTCAACCGTGATTTTTGGAGCTTCGACAAAGATGGAGGTTTTTTCCCAATTTTAGCCTGTTAGCTTAGCTTCTCAGCTTAGCTGCTTTTAACGATCCAAAAACGCGATTTTAGATAGTTAAAACTGATTTTAAAGAGAAAAGATAAAGGGGTCAGTGAAGAACACCGGAGTTAAGCTTTTTGTCATCCAGTGTCTTCCGTAGAAAGAGAGAGACACGAAGAAACGATAGTCGATAAATGAAAATGAGGTCAATAATTTTCATTCATGATGTGATTAATTGTTTTATTGTTTATCATGACAGGCCTACACTCAGCCACAGCCACCCTTTGATAAGGTGATGATACGTAGAATCATTGACTCAGCCATGTACTCTTCTGCAAACCGGTTTTCTAGAGTTAAATGTAAAGCTAACATGAAGCTCAGTCAAGAGTGATTCAGGCAACAGGGCTGTGGTCCTTTAGGCTCACCAGCAAATCTGTGATACAAGTTGGAGTAAGATTTTAAACTGATCTAGTTGCTGGATTAAAAAAATTCCTCTTCACACATTTGGTTCATTTTATTAGATACTTTACTGTGCAAAAGTCTTGAATCACCTCTCATTTTTGAATATTTTAAGTCCAAGGAGTCAGACTTGAATTATTTTAAAGTGGCCTTGGTCCTTCAAGCTATTTTTAAAGGTTACTCAGTTTTTCTTTGGACTTTGGCTGAATTCATTTTTATGTTCATTGATATTTTTGTGTTTTTGTGTAGAATTTCCATTTTAAATTGCATTTGTTGTGCTTTTCACTGTGTTTGGTTTGTTTTCTCCAATTGCATCCCCCTGGGTTGTCAGTAGACCTGGCACGATAACAAATTTTGCTGTGCACTTATTTGTTTCATAAACTGTTGCGATAAATGATAATATAGTTTGAAATTTGACAATAATTAGTAATTATTGTCAAATTTAAGAAGAATTGTTTGTTAATTTGTTTTGCGCATAGTACCTTTTTTGACCACCAGATGACAGTATAAGACTGTTTTTTTAATCGATATACTGTATTTATTAGATTTTTTTCACACAAAAAAGACAAAAAAAACCACACATACAAAACAAAACAACAACAACAACAACAACAACAACAAAATAATACAAAACAAAAGGCTCAGCATTGTAGTAAGATATATAAGATAAGGTCTGAGTAGCCCAGTCCTCACCTCTTTCTACAGGTGTGCAGTGGAGAGCATCCTGTGCTCCAGCATCAACGTGTGGCATGGAGGCTGCACAGTTGCAGAGAGGAAAGCTCTACAGAGAGTGGTGAAGGCTGCACAGAAGTCTGTTGGAGTCAGTCTCCCCACCATCACAGACATTTACACCTCCAGATGCAGGAAAAGAGCCACCTGCATCATGAAAGACCCCACTCACCCAGCACACTCACTCTTTGCCCCACTCCCCTCAGGACGGAGGTTGAGGAGCATCAAATGTAGAACCACTAGACTGAGGAACAGCTTCTACCCTGAGGCTGTTAGACTCATGAATAAATAATCAACACGAATAAACACTGCAAAATATCACATCATGCTGATGCTGATCTGTTTCATGTTGCTGTGTTCATTTGCGACCATCTGCTCATACAGACTCGTGTTCGTGCTGCTGTTTATAATGATGTTTTTCTATTACATTAGGGCAGTGTATTACTAGTTGATGTTTTTCTTAGTTAATCCTAGATGTTATTACTATTTTTCTCTTGCATTTGTTGTTGGATGTAACTGGGACCCTGTGTACATAATCTCGTTTTCATCACATGTACCACAGGCGGTGTAGCCTGGCCCTCGCCTTCCTGCACAGCTCCGCTCAATTCTCATTTCCCTTCACTGCACAGTCTGGGACTTCTCCCATTCACAACGATTTCTCCGGTAGAATTTTGTTCGGACCAATCAGAGAACAGAAGGGGCGGAGTTTTTGGCCCCCTAACCCATGCCCCCACCTGTCCCAGCGCGCAGAGCCCTATAAAGGGCTCTGCCAGCGCGCAGCCAGCGAGCAGCGGCATGTTCTCATTCAAAGCGATGCAGGACTGTTTTATATGTGATATAAATGTATTAATTTCCCCTTCTTAATCCCTTATCTGGAGTTTTCTTTTGTTTTTTTTGGCCAAAAGTCAAGTGATCGCTCGCTCCCTCCTCCTTCTCTCCCTCCGCTGAAATGAACAAGGAAATGGCTGAGGTTGTCACGAGAATTAAACTCGGGTTTTACGTTGC